>VYZV01030448.1:0-10751 GCA_013401275.1 Pandion haliaetus | reverse complement strand
GGTGGTGGTGTAATGCTTAATCATCAAGCACCACAGAAGCCAGGAAAGATCAGATGATTTATGTGTTTCAGTTTGCTGCCACAGACCTGGCACTTACATATACATGCGCATTTATACTATTAAAAATAGTATGGTGCAGTATTAAAAAAAAACTTTCAGTGGCATACATTTCAAGTGACTGGATTACTCAAACAGTGAGGTCAGACACAAATTATCTAGGCCATCCCAAATAAGTACTGATAAAGTGTGCATGTTATGCCATCAAATGTTCCCTTCCCCCCAACATGCTGTATGTCACTTTAATGATCCAAGTATCCAAATCTCGGAACCAGAAATATTGTATAACTTCAGAATCCCTTAAGCCTATCTAACACAGGTTTTCTGGAGATCAAAACACAATAGTGCAGGGTTGCAATCTCTCATACAGGCTCTGAGAAGAGATGACGCATTATGCGGGGAGAGGGGAATTTTTCTTCTCTGCAATGCTATACTTCAAGCTCTTTCCCACAACTGGTGACCCAGCACTACTGTAACTCAATCTGACCTTAAATTTATTCACATGGTTACGTCTAATGAAAATCTGCTGAGTGAAACTGGAAAGTGAACAGCATTTTCCTAGCAAAAAACAACAGTAGGCATTCAACACTACAAGTATCCAAGTAGAGCTCTAATGAAATTAGATTTACCTCCAGGAATTATCTGGTCCACAAAATCCACCCATACTTTGTCTTTACCAAGACTTCTTTCTGTGAGTAATGTTTTAAAGAAACTTGGAATTTTCAGGACCAACTAAGCTTAATTTTTCATTTATAGTTCTCCTGATCCCTTCAGTGCCCTGTAACAACCTATTTTCTCATGAAAATCCAAGAACACAGAAACAAGGCAAAATGACAGTTTAAAATTAACTTTTATCCCTAGTATACTTTTCTATACTACACTTAAATCTATAGAATGATACAGTATCCCACAAGAATAAAGAGAAAAGACTAAGTCCATCTTAAACACATCAGAGTATACAAGCAAGTTATGAAAACAAATTCTGCATATACTTTGCCCTATCCATACCAGGAAAGGAGTATTTTACTACCAAAGTAACGTACTAATTGTTCACAAATAGAAGTAGGTCACAGAGGATTCATGAACGCAAATGCCAGTGACTCAGTGTAGAAGAAAGAAGAAAAGGAAGAAAACGAGTGCAAGGATATGATTTATAGTGTGCAAATAGCTATGAGCTAATGTTGCGAAGAGGAACAATTTCACAACGAAGATTTGTATAATTCACCCTGGTGTGTCAAGAATGAAGTATCACACAAAACAATGAGTAAAGCAACATCCACTATAGAGACAAAAAAGCAAGCAGTGATAATTATAGTTAACTTTTTAATTTTGGAGAAATCGGTTAACTTACAGTCCACAGCTATGAAAGCCTATGACCTACCTGACCCAACAGCAACAATAGCTTTAGGTGCCAGATCTAGCAGTACTGCTGGCAGTAACAAGAACAACCTGAGATGCTACAGGAAATACTGCCTGTCAAACTATGCAACACAGGATGGCATACATCTGTATTAAAATTTAAATCTTTAAACAGTATCTACTCTAATACAAGCAGGATAGCAGGCAAACTGAAGAAGAGGAAAGCAAAATGAGCGTGTTGTCAACTGTTACAGCTGTATGATATAGTACATGCAGTTATTCTTAAAGTTCTAGCTTCTGGATTCATACAATGACTCAAGAACTTCAAGTTTTCAATGTTTAAGAACAGGGGTTTGTTGTTGTTGGGTTTGTTTTTTTCTTTAGGGTTGATTTGGCCACTTTCCTGGAAGTTCATGTTTCAAGCCGTATTTTGGCAATGGAGAGATTTAACATGAACCCTAAACATCTAAAAAGAGACAAAAAATTAACTTCTATCCATGAACACTTCAGCATTAGAAAAGAAAGTGGTAAAATCTACACAGCAGTAATGAATTCCAAATAAAAAGGAATGCTGGGTTGGACACACACAACAAAGTTGAACAGCACAATTCAGTGTACATCTCTCTTCTTTACACATCAATCCCTGCAAGAATTCTAGTATTATACTGTTAAAAAAATCTCAAGACTTCATAATCCTGCAAGAACAGATCTGTCTGGCTTTTTAACTTCAGTTAAAATTCCTCCTCAGAGCAGCAATGTCCAGGACAGCACACACACGATGGTGGAAAGAGTAAATCTGAAAGAGAATTTGTGTCAATGTTGTCAACAAGGAGAGTTGGAACTCGCGTACAAGAAGCAATTTTACATAAGTCTTTGCTGTTTATAAACGATTAATTACACAAAAGCTGTTCTCAGACATGAGCTTATGTACTTACAAGAAAAATTAGAAAAAAAAACTCGCATTTTTTGCTTCCACAGTTCCCAACTGTTTTGAATTACAACTTGTGCCTATGACTTACACTGGATTTAGACCTAAGAAACGCTCAAATTTTCATTGAAACAGTACAATGTTATCCATAATGAGCAAATTTCCCCCTTTCCTCAACTGTGTCTCGAAGTACCACGACATCACATTACATTCCTCAAATTCTCTAAGACATACTACTATGCTATCAATTAACTCTTACGTGGACAAGCTAAAACCAAGACTGTCCACACATTTCTATAAGCTGTACTGCCACAAGGTTACACCATCATCATTATTATTCTGAGATTCACGACAGTGAAGCAGTCTTGCAGATTACCAGTCATTTTAAGCAGCATGAATGAAGAGAAATGAAAGTTGACTCTACAGTTTAAGATTAATTCAGTAGTTTTAACACACAACTAGTCTGTTCCACTGAAAACTTGCTTTTGCACAACTTCCACATACTGTCCGTTTGATGTAATGGAGACAGGTTCAGTTGGAACTATGACACATAACATTCTGTGATCTTCTAACCTTCTCAGCAGTAAGGAAGAACTTGCTGAGAGTTTGAACATTAATCCTTCATTTCCTGGATTTTGCAAAATAGAGGCCTCAAACCTCTAATTTGGTTCAGTGGTTTAATCAAACAGACTTGCTATTAACATAAGGTCTAGCTCAGCTTTTCAAATAATCATTACAAATGACCTCAAACAGACTACGTTCAACTTGAAAGCCAAATGTAGGCATGCATCTGAAAGACAAAATAATGTCAGCAAAAGCCACTTCCCAAATGTCTTCAGTATAAGGAGTAGAGACATTCATTGGGATTATCCTTTCTTCAAATCATAACTGTAAAAATTACCACTACCCATATAAACAGATTTTACCTTTGAAGACGTAAATTAAATGATAAAGCATTCACATAAAAAAATGTTAACATAATCACATGCTTTTTAATAATCTCCCTTCTGCAAATGCATAACTAAATATTAAATAAAAATTATTTTTCAGTCTTTCAAAACCTCAAGAAAGTCTGTGCAGGCAATAGTAGCACACAGTTTAGAAGGGCTGGACAACTAATTTAACGGACATACGGGTGTGTGACCAATTAAAAAGTGACTGTTTTCTCAACCTAGCTTAAATTGATTATGGAGCTCTGCTTGTTTTTATAGGGTTGTATAATCTCCTGCCTTATTGTGACTAGCAAAAATTTAGCTGATACAGGAAAATAATGACAATTAAATTTTTAAAAGTGACCAATAACCACCACCCCACCCCACCCCCAAGACTCTAACTGGTAAACTGGCATTCAACAATTCATACTTCCTTCTGCAATTTGGTGAAATAGCAATATAATCTGATCATCTCTACCTTCCAAAGTGTTGCATTAGATTTCACATGATTGTGTTTACTGATTGACACAGATTCTTTATTTCTTCATATTCTTCAGAGAAATAGCATACTTTGCTCTCTTAAATCCCACCCCCCCGCCCTCAGTAAACTCAAACACAAGACTAGCAGCTTCACACGTATTGAACATAGCAGAGGGATAGTATCAGTTTGCAAAAATCTGCTAAATTCCCAAAAGTTTCTGTAAACCTGAAGCTGGACTGAACATTACATTACTGATACCCATAGGTTTGATATCACAGCTCAGCAGATAGCCACTGGCACATCACCCACTCAGAGCTCTAAAAAGTTATGGTAGTAATTCCAGAAAATAATATTCTGCATTTAAATTCTGACTATTCAGTATGTAATATTAGCCATATCTTTAAAACAGATGACGTAGTCACTCTCTCCAAAGGACAAATTCTGGCCTTCCTATTCACTAATGTCTCCCAGCACACTTTATCACTGCAGAAAAGTAGAAACATGTCCTTCATCAGTGGTGGAGACAGGAATCATGCTGCAACGTGATACAAAGCTACACGTCATATCCTTTACAAGTCTAGCTTTAATAGTCCAAATGCCTGTAGCCATATCACCTCGTGCTGCGACTTTGTCACATCTCAGGCTACGCGGCATTAGGCTAACTAGCTGCTGCAGGAAATGATGATGATCTCAGTCAGAGCTAAGCACACACCCCAGTATGGTGCTGCAGGGCACAGTGCTGGTTTGCAGATGAATCTGGGCTGCCAACCACGTGAGATCATTAGAGATCACTGCTTTTGGTACACGTAAGGGTAGTCAAGTGTGCACTTGTGAAAAAACCTACCGAACATTCGGAAACCCAGATTAACTGAATGCATTTTCTTCAGTCCTGGATCACTCTTCAAGATCTCAACAGGCTAATTGAAGAAAAAGTTTAATCATTTGACAGCATATTTGTGTTAAGCAAACATTTGGTTACCTTAAGGTTTTCTCTACCAATCCTGAATTTCAGACCCACATGCCTTCCAAAGGAATCAAGCTACTGAAAACTACCCAAACTAACAAAAAAAGGTGTGTTACGTACTATGCAGACACAATTCTATCATTCAAGAGATCTTACAATCACTGACAATAAAGTGCACTGAGGATGTTTTGAGACTAAGTTTAGCAATACATAATTATCCACTTCAACAAATCAAAATCTTATCAAATCACAGGCCATGTATAAAGAGCAGGTAAATGATACTGATTATCTCTTCAGAAGGTTATCACCACTGCTTATGCAAAGAGAAGCATAGAAGTTTACTGATTTTGTTGAAGCAAACAGGTGGGGTGTGTGGCCACAGTACAGATTAGAAGTCAGATTTTCACATCCAAACAACTAAATCATACCCTCAAGTTATATACAAAAATTTTCAATAGAAAAAGTACTCGGTACAGTTCAATACTGTCATTTTATAAATTCACTGTGCTGGGAGAACAGAAGGAAAAAAAAAATCCAATAAGCCTTAAGCAAAACTACTGTCTTAGAGTGTTACAGTAAGGTGCCTTCCAGCTTACTTCAAACAAATCAAATCAACTGAAATTAATCATACATTATACATTAGACACTTGCTTCAAAATCTCAGTAACCACTAAACTCACCAAGTACATTAATGCTGTTGCACATTTTCTATACCAATATTAAAATCCAGCAAGTACGTGAAACAATAATCTGCAGCTTTTGTTTTCGATGTTTCTTTTTTCTTCTAGAAGGGCATATGAAAACTGAAGATCGTAGGTACTCCTGTGTATGTCCCTACAGCCATGTGGTATTTGCCCCAGCCAAAAAAACCAACTATGCCACTACAGGTAGATACAATGGCACTTTTTGGTTGGAATAAATGATAATTTATTTTAGATGTTCTTACTCTAGATTTTATCTAAAACTAAGTAATGATTGGATTTTTGTTGTTGTGCAAAACTGTACTATGATTTCAGACTGTAGCTTTCCCCTTTAGGCTGCAACGGAGTCAATTTGCAGACACTCTGGAGAACTGGAGTAGTTCAGCTTTGTTCCAAGACTTCCAAAGAAAAACTATTTTGATGGAAGATCTGTCATAAACATGAAAACCCCAGATTTAGCACTCTCAAGAACAAAACCACTTGGTTCAAAATGCAAAAAAGCCCAGTGGCGAGAAGCATTATTACTCCTTATATATGTAACAGTGCTACAAGTCATTGTTCTAGACATCACACTAACACAACAAATGACAGCCTCTGCTGGAAAGAGCTTACACAGTCCAAAAGCCCAGGCATAACAGGTAGATGAGACAAACACCTCCAACAGGTTTGAACAGGGTGTGGATGAAGTGAGGTGACAGAAAAGGGTGTGCTACAATTTTTGGCCATCAGGAAGAGTAATCACCTCACTACTCATCCGGCCCATTAGCTAATTTAAGGTTTCTATTTGCATCACAGCAGAAGTATGCCCAAAGAAGTGATGTGTAGAAAGGATAAACCCACCATTTCTGCAGTCTTCCCTTTTGTTTGGAACGTGTCTTATGCCTTGCAAACACCACTGTCAGAGGATTCAAGAAAAAGAAAAAAACGTGAAACGGGTCCAAAATATACTTCAGTCCCCTCATAGTTGTGGCTGAGTCAAAGCCAGGAGCAAATTTACCTTTGATATCCGTTTCCCTTGTTCTGTAAGATTTTTATAAGGCCCTCACTTTTCACAGACTTAGAAGAATCCATTGCCTAATAAATGCAGAAGTAAGTAGATTAATAGGAGTTCTCATAAAATAGTGACAATTAAAAAAAATGCCTTAAAAACAAAAAATCTGATACTGCACACTTCTTATCCTAAGAACATAAAGTACCACATTCCTCCCAAACCACAGGATAAAGAATTTCATTTTAACTACTTGGACTTCTACTGTATTTGAAGTGGAAATCCTATACTTAACTTGCCTTCACTTACGTTGAATAGCTGTGTTGATAATATTTGCTGCCTTTGCCCTAAGGATGGCTATCATCTGGTGGTAAGTGAAGTCATCCACGCGTGGTTTATGAGTGTTATGTTTACGGAATCTTGGATGTCTATCAGAAAAGCGGTTTTGTAAAAATACAAAGTTTGCACAGAAGAACGACAAATTATTTTTGACAGCACAAACTGTTCAGGTGAAACTTCTGTAAACACATATGAAAACTAGAATGAAAACTATGACTCTATCCTTGCTTTTGGTTGTGCACCATTATGTCCATTACTACTGTGCCGCCGAAGAGGTCACTGCGTAATGCAGTTCTCAAATGCTAATCCCTCCTCTGACATTAGCAACATCCATAACTAAAAAATGTTTTTTCACATGAGCTTTTCCATAAAATAGGGTAATTACACTGACTTTCATAACTTTGTATCTTCTGTTACAATGCATGTTTAATATGTGTATTTTTATTAGAATAGCAACATCTTTGTGTAAAAAAGGAATAATGCTTAAAATGTAACTTCAAATCATCGAAAACTTGGCAGATATTCTAAGATTCTACACACATACACTACCCCTGTACTAAACTATGTTCAGCAACATCTCATTTCAATAGGGTGCTGGATTTCTAGTACGCACTGGGTGTTCCTGCCACATACGATGTTCTTCTAGCTCCTGGACCCTGGTCTTCCGACTGTCCATAGTGTATGTGCTTTACTTCATTCCTGTACCATGTTTTGGAATGATCCAGCTATCTACCCACAAGATGAAATCTGGGAGCAGCTCTATGGATCATTTCTTAGAGCCTACATGAACAAGGCCAACAGGACACTTTTGCCTCCCACTGCACTACAGTATTCCAACAGCACCTCAGGAAGACATGTTCCTTCACACAACTCCCACACACTTCCATCTTTTCAGCGTAGCCCACCCAAGAGAGAAAAGCAGCACACAGCAACCCCCACCCATGTTCTTACACACGCCCAACACTCCCATAGGGACCTGGACTAAGCATTCCCAGCATGGACAGAAGCCACACCGTGCTGTTGTCCCATAGGCCAGCTTCCTGGGGCAGATGCCTTTTAGAAAACACAACATTATTGTTCCCTCAGTATGATTTGAAAGGAAAATTCATTTTTCCATAGCAACTGAGGCAGAAAATGCAGATAGTCCTTTGGACCTCTCTACAGATTGTTTCCTTCTATTAATATCCATCTGCTGACCCTTGGACTGGATTTAGGCAGTCATAGTTTCAAAGAACATACAGAACATTTTTATGTTTAAAAAAGAGACTGGCCCAGTGTCTCCAAGGCCATTACTAAGGTTAGTGGGAGAGACAACAGCATCAGCAATGAATTAGTAGTGGTAAAACACAGCTCAGTTAAGGAAAAACAAGAATCAAAATAAAGCTGGCCAGAACAGTGGCAAACCTTCCAGATTTTCTCAAAACTTGTCAATGATTAAACAAACACATCACCTTGACTGGAAGGGCCAAATTACTAAATCTCTAACACTATTACACTGTGTCTTGTTTCCTGTAGACTGTCAGAGTAGGTGATCCTACTGGTTTCTTCTTGCCTTACAATTTATGAATCAGAAGAAGGAAACACATGATGGTTAAAAGGTATTAATTTATAGATAATGCTGAATGCTTAGGTCTGACCTACACAAACAATTTGCATACTTAATAAAATAACCCAGTATATTCATACACTCTAGTATGTTTTGTATTTCCTTTGAAACATTTCCTTTACAGAAAAGGGGGGGGAAAGCAGTTTGCTGTTCTAAGATTTGAGGAAGACACATAAGAAAAAGTGTGAAGAAACTTAATTTTCAAACTTGAAAAAAAAAAAAAAGGAAGAAATTTCATCTTTTGGTTTTGAATTTTTTTCCAGCAATAGAAATCAAAGCCTTGCAAAAGATGATAATATTTTGACATTTGGCAAGACAGAATAGCGCATGAGAGACATAATCAAGCAGGAAGGAAAAAACTAGATAGAAGTCTATTTCCCAACAGAACTAATGTTCTCTTATTAATCACAGGTCACAGATGGGGAGCAGATGCCTCCAAACACAACAGTTCAATCGTCAAAACATGGCAGAAAGGCCGGGAAGAAGCCAAATCACCAAGCCACAAGTTACATATTTTCTTTGTCCATTATGTGGGGGAAGCAAAAGGAAGATGTTCTGGTAAGACTTGATGGTACAGTGAACTGACATAATCATCCTTTTGCATGGGGTGTTTGTAGACAAGGTGAATAGAGCATATTGGACTTGTCTGACTGCCTTCGCTTCTACTATTACAGCGCTTATGGAAATTCCCTTGACATACCCATGTGTAAGAACAAGCTAGACAGGCCTAGACTCACTGAAAAAGCAAATCCGTAAAACAAATGTACACAATCTACTTTTTATTAGTCAATTCCAAGAGGGTTAACAGTATTATCGCAAAGGATATTAGTTACTTATGACTTCTAACTGAACAGCATAATCACATTAATGTTCAAGCATCCTCCTTCCAGTTTCCATAAAAGGGAATTAAAAAAAAAAATCTGTGTGTTAACTTAAATTATGAAAACTGTCCTGACAACAAATTCTGGTAAACACCAAGGCATCTGTTGGTAGAAACATAAGTCTGATTTATTCTTATCATCCGTATCTAACTTGTTTCATCAAGGACTGGCTTATTATGTTTATGATTGAACTACGTTAAAACTGTAAAAAAGTATTTATCAACTAAAAATTCTGATAAAGATTTTTGCCTTGTCAGTCAGCATGGAAACGGCTATGACTGAAGGCAGAATTTCACTCTAGATTGCTAGGCTCATTGATATTAAGCTATATATTGTTAAATTAAATGACACATATCTGTTGCAAATAATTCTGTCAAGAGAAGAATCAGGGAAGCTCCATTTTCTATGGTTTCATGACCTCTCATTGAATCATAGCACTACATCTTTTATAGCCCTCCTGCAAAATTTTCATCTGTCACGTTGCATTCACTCTCTGAACTCCCTTTGGGGTCACCTTCCCTCACTTTTGTTTAGGTATCCAGAGTGCAAGAGATGCTTCTTGCAGCCACTGCAATGCCATCTCTGGGACATTTAGCCAGAATGCCACAACCTCTTGGCTGGAAGAAGGTCCTGCCTCCCAGTTACAGAGACCTCTGTGTGTCCATCAGACACACCAAGAAATCCTCACGTTCCATTAGTTAGGTTTGGGTTTGAGGAGGGGAGGTTTCGGTGTTAAAGTACATACTTAAACATCCTATTCTTAGGACTACCTTTCTTTTGTTTTCTACTTTTGAGGTTTTTATATATTCTTATGTAGGAATACCTTTCCAGAAAATTCCAGCAGCTCATCCAAGAAATGAAAATACCAGTTCTCCAAAATTAATTTTAAGAATAAGAAGAATTTAAATTACAAGCTGATTCATTATATTCAGATTTATCAAAGGAAGCTCAGCTAGTTCAAACCACTGTACCCATCTCCCAATAACAACTTTAGGATTTAAAACTGATGCATAAAAGCATCATATTTAAATGTATTTCAAAAACAAAGTAAAGGCTTGTTACAGAAATCCATCTCTGATTAATAGCTTTAATAAACCAAATAACTATTATATAAACTCCTCTCTCCCAGGTATGCATCAAGAAAAGCAAAGGGTCAAAAAAGCACCGCAAGTTGTTGCACATGTGCAAATTATCTCTTGTGAGAAGTGGGATTCTGTTCAGAAGCCTGTGCCAAATCTCATACAGGATGGGGGCCCAGCAGCCCAGAGAGGGAAGACTAACTACACAGTGTTCCCAAGTGCATGCAGGAAAACAGCTGGGGAAAATAAAGAAAAGTCTGTCCTCCACTACTCTTTCAGTTATGAACATCTTGAGTGCTACTTAAAACAAACACAGATAACAAGTACCAGCATTCAAACAAAGTAACTTTTAATTTACTAGCCCTCTCAAGTTGAGCTCCAGACGAAACTGATATCCACACAATTACCTCCCCACTCAAAAAAAGATTACTATAAA
>VYZV01030443.1:2458-20371 GCA_013401275.1 Pandion haliaetus | reverse complement strand
GCCCCGGCGGGCGGGGTGGTCTCATTTGCGATCATTAGGAACGGAGGTAATTGGGGCTTGGCATGGTATTTAGGCAGGCGTGTGAAAACTTACCCCTTCAGAGCAAAGGCGGCCCAGCCCGGCCGGTTGCTGCGCTGCCCGCGGGGGGGCAAGAGGAGAGATCCTGCGCGGGGCGGTTGGTGTCTCCCTGTTTGGGAACCGCTGTGAGAAGTTGTTCCAGTGTTACGGCGACTTCGAGTGACTATGCGTCCCAGAACTGACTCCAGATAAAGATGATCACGGAAGAGCATGAGTCCAGTGCTCTACAAGAATACTAAAATTTCTTACTTTACCAGAAATGTTTTTATCTTAACAGTCCTCAAATACAAATGACGAGTAAACAAATTATCTAGCAGACCCCGGTCAGATGCCTGCCAAGAAGGGCTTTCCAAGTGCAAAGCCAACCGCATCTGCATGACCTGCTTTCACAAAGTTTGGTTTTGAACATTTAGTTGAACTTGGTTGATGCTGAAATTCATAAAAGTACCCTGGATTGTCTCAGACAAGTAATCAAAACTGGGAGCTGGTGCTTCAGTGTTTCTTGTTACAGCTCCGCTTGAAAGCAAGGGGTTTGCAGGAGCTCAAAGGGGAATTACATTGACATCTGCTCAGGTACTACCCATCAGCAACACCTGCTGTTTTCCTTGTGTGGAAATCACTTGCGTAAGGAAAAGAGAATTTGAATAATCTTATTGTGAGTTTCCACAGAAGTATCTCCAGCCCACTCCATTCCCTTCTGGGACAGGTTGTTCTCAAATCCATGGAGCGCCTCTTGGAGCTTGGGAACCAGCCTCAGGGACCCTGAATGGATGGACCCTCTGCAAAGCCTGAGCCACAACCTAGTGACCTCCCTACACCTGGCACTTAGTTCAAGGACATCACAGTACATGGGGGAATTCTGCTGCAGTGTCTGTATCCAAGAAAATGAAGGGGGGAAAAAAAGCAGGGACTAGTGCCAATCTGAGGTACCAACCCTCACTAGATAAAAGTCAACTAGCACATTAAAATTGCCTCTTACTGTGAAAGACTCCATGCTCTTTAATGCTTGAATGCTACATTGTTGTCCAACCCTTTTGCAAAAGGAGGGTATTTCAGCACCTGCAGAGTAAAAATGTTTTCTGTGAGCTCCTGTGCTCCTGAATAGTTAATAAATCAACGTATAAATAAAAGGCATTATATGCATCTTACAGTTGGAAGCAGAAATCCAGATTCATGGTTTGTTTCTCCTATTATGTACGGGACTGCCCTGATCCTTTTTCCAGCTGGTAGCAGTGATGGGGTTTTAGGGAAAAATACACCGTCCACAACTGCATCGATAAAGAGAGGATGCTGGAGAAAAAAGTACCCCTTTGTTACTTACATACTGGTTTTGCTTGGAAAGGTAATTCAGCTTTCTTAGTATTGACCTAAAGAAATCACCCAAGTGACCTATTTTTAGTTATAATATAATATATAGTGTCAAAGGTAACTAAGTTTCAGGCCTTGTTCTGAGCTTCTCTTACATAATTTTAGTACCACACAGGAATTTAATACTGAATGCTCAAGACAGAGGATGACTTTTTAACCAGTTTGTAACTCCAGCTTCTTAGGGTTGGATAAGTAACAGGGTCAAAATAAGCTAATGTGGTAAGATTGCAAAAGAACTGACAAGCCAGCACAGTGATACGGAAAGTTTGGTTATGGCAACAGATAAAACCGCTACTAACAAAAGGTCAGTTTTGCAAAAAGGAGAGCTTTTTCAATGACTGTACTTCCTAGAAAGGTTTGATGAATGCTGTTTTACTTCCTCCAAGATGCAGTCCTTCCTTCTTGTACACTGCATTAAAAAATCAGCCAGCTGCTGGGAAGTGCCTTGCTGATGACAAAGGTGACACAACGGACTGTGCAAAGCTGGCCAGTTCCATTTTTGCAATTTTAACTTTCCTATTTGGTATTCATCAGCCTGCCTGGTTCATAACCATTCCCAGGGGAAAAAAAAGGATTTATTGTTTACATTCCTGTGATGGATGCACTTCTACCCTGAAATGCAGAGTAGGGAATGTTCCTGTTCTGATTCTTCAGGTGCAGTATTATTGTTCAAGTGCACTGTTGTGAAGCCCTGCAAAATCCAAGCAAGTGTCATACAATGCTTTTGCTTCAAGTTATCTTAGTCTTAGAGAAGGATTTATTCTGTCTTATAAAACAAAGTACAGCACTAGCTACCATTTTTAAGAGTTATGTTTAGCATCTCTTTTGCCGTTTTTTCTCTTAAGCACTGAACCACTGCGCCTGAATCAGGTTTATTCACAGCCAGCATAGTTGCAATTCTCTGCAATCAGTGTAACAAAAGACTGACAGTTTTCTTATATTAACTGTGCTACTCACTCTTCCGTGGGCAGTACTTTCCTCAGCAACCGAGTCACGCTGAACAGTCATCAGCTACACTGTGCTGGGAATGCTAAGTGATTTTGCAGAACTCCCAATTCCTACCGTCACAGCTGAAGACTGGAGGCATGTTTCGTGTAAAAGCTGTGACATAAATAAGTTGCAACAGCATGCACAATACTGAGTATTTGCAAGTTTGAAGAAAACAGTATCATAAATGGGCGTGCAAATGGCCTTTTTCCACAGGAAGCATCAATGCGTGGAAAGTTACAATGTTAAAAGGTCAGTAATAATAATGAATACCATTAAAGTACTAGAATCTGGAACAATATACATTTTAAAATTACTTACTTTAGCTTGTCTTTCAGGACGGTCAGTTATCAGAGTTCTGGCTACAACTCCACTCTCTGAGATAGCCCTATGGAACAAACCCTTTGCCAGAGGAGGGATGACCTGAGAAGCAGGAATGGCACCTAACAAACATAGCTGGTCACCAACTTAGAAAGGCAATTATAGAAATTATGTATAATTAATACATTTTTAAGAAAGATTAAGTGTTCTATTGACAGAATGTGAAAAACAGAACAACAGCAGCAGTTCTTGATGAATATTGTCAACTAAAGATACTGCTAAGATTTTCTTCAAATGTGGGTGCACAGTGCATACATTTGTATTTAATGTATATGTACTGTTACCTTGAGCTGAGCTGGGTATCTATACCAAGTGACCATTAATATTAAAGATACAAAATAAAATGCGGTTTGGAGCATAATGTAGGAATCTGCTGCTTAAAGGTAACCTATACATTGTGGCCCCAGTATTATTCCTTTCTCAACTGTTTGAAAGCATACCATTCTTTATATTTGGGGTTTTAAAGTAGACAGATGGACAGAACGCTGCTTCTTACACAGTTGGGAAGTACTTTGTTAGCATACGTGCCTAACCAAATAAGGGGCCTCACTTTTCCACAGAAGTTATACCTATGATTTTGCATTCACAAACACATGGGATTTTTTCTATCTTGTTTAAGTTAATGATTTTTGTGAACCTACAAGGTCACAAACCAATAACGGACTTAAAGGCTACTTCAGATCAAAACAGTGGAAGGAATAATATGCCCAGTGTGCCCCATATGCTGCATTAAGAAGTGTGTGACAGAACTAGCAGTATGGTTGAGCACTGTTGCTACAATTAGCTGTTACTTAATGATGGCTTTTTGCAAGTAATAGTAACAACTAGTGTTTTTTGCAAGGTATGGAAAAAATGCACAAAAGGGGATAGCCAGGCAGAAGCTCAGTGTAGATCACACTGCTCAAGGTCCACCAATTTGTAAATGCAAGCCCAAGTGAACCCAGAGGTGAGGAGGAAGAAGAAGACATCCTCAAGAAATCAACACCTGCAGGCAGGAACTTGGGATGCCAATCACTGGGACAGCCCCTCCTGGGAAGAGCAGCCATAGACTGTGGGACACTGTGGGAGATGGGAGGGTGAGCTCAACACCAGTTAAGGGAGTAGTTACAGCTGATTTACTGCTGTTTGTTTATTGTTACAAGTACCGTTCTTATACATTCTTGGATGCTTACATTGTGTGTTCCTTTGTGCCTAGTGAGCGTATCTTGCTTGTCATGTAACTTTGCAAAAAAGCCACTCCACTACTTGTGTGTCCTGACGCATTCCAGATACTGCCAAAAATGTGGTCACAGCTGCTCGTGCCCTTGAAAGGAGGAAGACTGGGGGTGCATGCTTTGCACATCAGCAGGTCTTCCCTTTGTGAGCCCATGGACAATGTTGAGCTAACAACATGCAGTGGACAACATCACACTTCGCTCTCCCCTCTCTCTCAGTGGGTGTCTGTCCTGCCAGCAATGCTTCCTCCCTCCAGCCAGTGAATTGTGAATTCTTTGCCAGGAAGGGTTGAAGAACAGATAGTCACACCACAGAATAGCTTGTGAAAACCCTAGAGCCTTGAGACTCAGTTTCCGCAAAGAAAGCTGGAAAATTCATACCTGAAACCTTTTAGATTGAAGAAAGAAACTGGGCACATTTCTGGCTTCTTGCATGTGATTTATCATCTGGGAATTAGCCTATATCAGTTAAGTGAAAGAAAAGGAAGTTCCAAAAAATCAAAAGCCACATTTATTTATAACAGTTTACAAAACAAGTAAACAAGTAGAGATTTTCCATTCTCATTTGTGAGATGTCAAGCCCATCTCACAGACATTTTTTGACGGATGCTCTGCTCCCTACAAGCTATTTCCAATTAAAGAAAGTGGAAAGAGGCTGTAAGAATGACAACTGACCATTGTCTTCTGAAAGATGAGGGGAATAAGCACATAACATAGTCTGACATTTATGATATATTCTGTATAGATAATTTCTTACAGATTTCAATATATTTGACAATTTCCCCCTCACTCCCCCTTCTCACAGGAGCATTATTCAATTTTGCTATCCACTGAGTAGATACCATGGTCTTTCTGAGCGTGAAAGATTGTGGTTTTTTTCTGCTTTCTTCATTAAATAGTGATTTTTAGTCTCACAAACATTCCAAATTTCCCTTGATTCTCTCCTTTCACTGTGATCATGACAACAGATTACACAATAGTGAGTTAGAAGGTGATTATTATTAAATTCTGCATCCTGACAAACTAATTCTGTTTGACTTTGGATTTTAAAAGCAAACTGTACCCTCCACAACTCTTATAAATCTGTGTGTTCTCTCCTTTCATTCATCATTTGTTCTGTGAGCTGTGTCCAAAACTCCATTTTGCGTTCTTTCAATTTCTTTGATGCCTTTTGCATTAGGTCTATTTCCAGGTATCTTTCATCCAGATCATACTGAGGCCAATGGACCAAGCCTTCTCCGTTGGGATTTCTGGAAATAATATAACAACAAATTAGCTTTCCATTTGCTTATCAATTGTGCTCTGACTGCTCAGGTTGAGAGCATTGCAGAAAACTAACACAAGCTTAGATTAGGTGATTCTAGTACCTGAATAGTTGGATTTTTTTTAGCAAAAGTTTAATAATTGCCATTACTTTTGGATCTAAAACTCCATTGCAGATGGAGTAATAGCTCTTGGACTTTTTTTTTTCTTTTTTGGTCTGCAGGTTCATTTAAAAGGTTTTTCTTGCAATCATTAAGAATAGAAATAATTTGCTTCGATATTTAGCTTAAATTCTGCCAAATTTGCAGGAACCACCATATAAGTATTGCTTCAGGCATGTAATTGTTTCAGGCAGCACAGAGAAAACTTGAGCTGTGATTAGCATTAAGATTCTCACCCATTTCTAGCAAAGTTAGTCCAGTATCTCATAACAGTTCTGCTAAGTTTATTTTCTTCTTCTGTAGCATACCCTGCAAAGTGAGAGATGAAATGGCAACTTTAAAAACTAATAATCAAAAAAATAGCAGCTATATCAATTCCAATAGACTGTAATCAGTTCTACTTGCTACTCTGAGCTATGGGACTTTTACCAGAGCAGAGCTCTTGGAGAGAACTGCAGATGAGTGATTTCATGAAAAGTAACTACTACTAAAACCCGAAAATGTTTATGTTGATTCCAATGTTTCTAAGAGAGAAAGTCTATTCTAAAGCTCTCCAGTAAGTAAAATGAATAATAATGATGTTTTAAAAGGAATACTTCAGTAAGCATGGATACATCACCGGCTAAGAATGGCTTTCCAAAGACAAAGGCAATCTCATCTCCATGATCTGCTTTTACAAACTCTGGCACAACACCTGCCGCTGAACTTGGTCGATGTTGAAATTCATAAAAGTAGACTGGGTTGCCAGCATCTAGCGGAAAATACACAGAAGAGTGTTAGTTTGAGAGCTGAAAATACGTGCCACCAAAGATCATAAAATTTCATTACAAACTATTTTGGTAAAATGAAAATGTTACCAGTTCTTTGGATAATGAAGTATGATGCATACTGTCCACAAACACACCCCAGGATGGAATTCTACATTTCTTCTAATAGATGCTGAATTAGAGACTTACCTCTATGGTATCTAGCCACTTCAATGGCTGGAAGAACAAACACAGGGTCTCCTATTGCATCGAGAAGGCCATCTCGCACCTGAGCACGGTTTTCTGCTTTCCCTATGTATTCATTGTATACTCGATTGACAACTTCAGAAGTAACACCCTGAGATGAACAATAAAAATACTTCTTATAATGATGATGAATATTATAAAGCATAACAGCACTAATTGAGTGTGCCATCTGCACGTCCCTGGCTAAACCCCAAACATTACCTTCTTTCAGAGAAAATCCTCAACTGTGTCAGAGGGTGGCTCAGAGCTCAGAATTGGGAGTTACACAGCTACTGGATATAGATGTTCTCAGGGAAAAGAGGTTTTCAAGATCTAAAGATCAAACATCTTTAGATAAACATCAGTCAGTGATGCTGATAAATAGATATGGTAGTCTGTTCTCCCTTCTGGGGAAATAACCCTCATAAGAGAAAAGAAATCCTGTTGGATTTCATAAAATTCATTTATTGCTGTAGATGACCATAATTTACTCCCTTTCAGAACAAGCCTGGGCTCTGCCTTTCCAAGTTCATGATGGATGTCTGTGACACTGAATGATCCATTGCAAGTACTGGCCATATTTATAAAGTGCTTAATTCTTACCTATTAATCTGCATTTTTCTATACCTATTAATCTGCATTTTTCCATATTTAGTAGTTTCAGGAGAGCACAAAGGAGCGTGAAAGCTAAGAGGTTTGTAAATTATAGGGAAGCAAAACCTCAAGAAACCTGAATGTAGGTCTCAGTGCCATTTTAAACATCTCAGGTATATCCTTTCTAATCTCCAGCTACTGCTTCAGAAGGGTGTGTTCTATAGGTCTTGGGTCATACCTGCTGGTATTATGCATGTCTTGGATAACCTAGGTTATCTAAAATGTCACAAGACACCTATGTTTAGGTACCTGAATCACTCCTGGATTTCCACAGAACTCCTTTTTAAAAAGAGGGGCATTTAGGATAGAAATTTAGTGTATTTTCAAACGCTAGTGGCGTGGAATACATCACATCTGCTGCCCATTACTGCCCCGTGGTAAGAAGCTGTCAAACAGAATAAATTTTGCCTCTAAAATATACCCCTCCAGGAGTACAAACATAGAACCAGACCAGTGAAGAAGCAGTGTTGGAGAATGGCTCAGAGAGCAAGGATATGAATCCACAGAACAGTTGTACGAGCGGAGCCTGTTCTGAACTTAGCATAAGTAGCAAGACTAGGCCGTGAGTCCGAGCTGAAACTGCAAGCCAGGCTGACAACAGTAAAACAGCAAGGACACTGCGACCTTGAAGAGTATCATAAACCAACCAGAAGTTAACTTGTGTGCATTTAGTTGTGTAAACCAATCAGGAGTTAACCCGTGTGTATTTAGTTGTTTAAACCAATCAGGAGTTAACCCGTGTGTATTTAGTTGTGTAAACCAATCAGGAGTTAACCCGTGTGTATTTAGTTGTTTAAACCAATCAGGAGTTAACCCGTGTGTATCTAGTTACTTAAACCAATCAGAAGTTAATTCGTGTTAACCTAAACTGTATAAATAAGCGCTATTCGGGCTAATAAAGGTTCTACGCTTCATCACTCGCACGGAGTCGACCCAGCGTGTTCTTCCGTCCGCCGCCGGCAAAGCAGCACTGGGTTATTCTGAAAATGGCCTCTTACCTTAAATGATAATGCTAGGGAGCTCTGTAAAACTTGGCGTGCAACATCTTCATCCAGACCATCTGTGTAAGCAGGAAATTTCATTGTCTGCATGATACAGAGAATCATATTTATTAGAAAATCTTATATTAACAAATTGATATATAAATAACAACATTTTAAGTCTCTTACTGTAGGAAGTACCCATCCAAATTCACACTTATTTACTCCTATTATATATGGGACTGCATTGATCACTTTTTCAGATAATAATTCCCTGGGACTCTTTGGAAAAAATACACCATCTGCAGATGCACTGATGAACAAGGAAGGCTGGAGAAAAAAAAAAAAAAAATCTTCATTAATACATGAATTTTACTTCTAGGAAAAATTTTTCAGATTTTTACTGTAGTTCCAAAGCAAAACAAATTAAGTGCCAAGTGAAAATGTAAGAAATGGTAGTATTCAAGCCAACTCTAAATTTTCTGAACAGATTTTCTGCACTAGGCAGAAGATTCTGTGAAAATTAGCACTGTATTTTTAATATTGTGAAACATAGGTGATGATGTCCAATTTACATCTCTTCTTAGTTAGCTCACTCCTGTTATGGGATGTGTGGAGCAGTGAGGGAAAAACCAACTTCTGTGTTGAAACTGCAAAGAAACATGGAATCCAGCATTGTGATAAGAAATTTTAAGTAGGACGTAATAGATTACATTAATTAATTTTCAGGTTCTCCGGGAGAAACTGTGACATTTCCTACACTCTTTTCCTTCCCCTGGTAGAGCATGACAGCAAAACACAAGTAGCTCAAAGTCCATGCAGAATGAAAGGGAAATAACCTGTTCACATTTTTCAGGTGAAGTGTAGCATAGCCGCAGTGTCATCAAATCCTGAAAAGGTCAAGAAAGTCTGATGTTACATTCACTTCAAGTTCTCCTAATATTACAACACACAAATAGCATACTCTGTTATGATAAAATTTGATATGTCATTTAAATGCAAGAAGTATCATTTCACCTACCATTTTTTGTGTTATCTGTATTATCTCTTCTTCTGTTTTTTCTCTTAAGCATTCAACTATTGCAGCTGAACCAGCTTTCTCACAGCCAGAGGCAGTAGCAATTCTCTGCAATCAATAAAAACAAACACTTTTTCATATACTTCCCATAGAAGGCTCTTAAGTGCCACCGAGCCTGAGAGTCCAGCAGGGAGGAGTCTAAACTTCTGCACAAGGATCATTGAAGCCAGGTATGTTCCAGCTGCAGAGGTAAAGAACAGAAAGCCCTCATAACCCTTCACACTGTGGGCTGAGCAGAAGGACAAACATACGGCTCCAAAACATTTTGATACAGAAACAGACCAAGATAGTCATTCTGGTAAAAAAATGTGTTGGGCTGAGAAGGCAGGATGACATAAAGGAGTTTACAGTGATGCACAGTCAGAATACAACCATGTAGATGGTAACAAAAAGCACATACCATTCTTGATGATGTCTTTGTGGGGGGAGTAACAGCTGTCATTAGAGAGAGAGAGCTCATTTATAATGTTGCCTCTTTTATATCCCAGATAATCAAATCTAGGTTCCTGGAAGTTGTTTCTTGTAGTTGAAAAAAAAAATTGAGTTGAAGTCAGCTCTTCTTTTAAAATATAAACAAATTGAATAAAGTCTTGTTTATTTACACACAACAGGCACCAAACAGGAGAGGAAGAGTATTCAGAATTTGCTGCCATGTTCCAGCCAAAAATTGTAGCTCAACTTTTCTTGAAGACGGTACATGTTATAGTATTCCTTTACATTTCACAATTCTTCCCTGCCTTCTCTCTTTGCTTCCTTAGTCCTTTGCTTTCACTCAGACATATGTGGATATTTAGGTATTTGAAAAGAAAGCATTGCTAAACATGTATTATTTGCACACAGAAATCCTATCTTTAATGACTGTGGTTGTAGTTTCACAAGAAAAAAAATCTGTTTTTACTTTTTGGAATAAACAGTTTAAGATATGCAAAACTATCTGGAAAAATAATTAAAAATACTACAAAATACCCACTTGTGCTTCCTCCTCAGGCTGGTCAGTGAACAAAACCCTGACTGTGGTACCACTCTCTGAAATGGCCTTATGGAACAAGCCCTTCGCCAAGGGAGACAAGACCTGTAAAAAGGGAAGAACAAGCATGGCAAGCATTATGTTCTGACCACTGACTTAGAATTTCATATCAGGAATTGCCATTTAAACATTTTGAAAACAAATGTCATAAGACTGTTATTCTGTGGCCTCTGATCATAGCTCAGCTATGCAAAGGGCTTTGACAGCACTATGACGGATAAGGAGTTCAAGCCTGCCTTTCCCCCTCCCATAGCACCTTGCTTCCAAGACTTCATGGAATGACACTGCAAGCCACATATGGATCAAATATAACTGTGTCCAAGATAGTCTGGCTGTGCTGCAGAAGGGGAATAAATAACTATTGGCCAGAGGGCAGGAGCTTACGAAACAAATTTTTAGCACACGTTATCACTGAACCATGGTTTCACTGTGTGATCTGTAGCAAATTGTGAGAGACTGGAGAAGAACCTCTTAGCCCATGTGCTCAATGTTGATGTAAAAATCTCACATAATCACTGGGTCACAAAATGCACATCTAGTTCAGCTATCACGACTATTCGACTCGGTTACTTTGCACGAGTGACTGTCAAAGCAAACAGGAAATGGGCAATACATCCTCTTCAAGGACTTTTCTCACAATGATAAATTTTTCTTTTTTTTTGGCACTGCAAAAAACCCCCTAGAATTTAATTTAGTAGATCAGGAAAAACATTTTGGGTCCGCACTACAAGATTTGGGTATGAAAAGAACACTTTCATCAATCAGAAGCTGTATTGTTGTATTATAGATCAAGGTGATATGTCATTTATTATAAAAAGGTGATATGTCATTTATTATAAAACCATCCCTTTTCTCTCACTGACTTTTCATGCAGGTACTAAAAATGAATGTGGACGGTGTTTTTTTCCCCTAAGTAATTAAAATTCAGTATTACTGTGAACTTACAAGAGCAGAAACACTGACTCCTCCTGCAGATTCTCCAGCAATAGTGACGGATCCTGGATCTCCTCCAAAGTGTATGATATTTTCCTGAATCCACTGAAGAGCTGCTACTTGATCTAAATATCCCCAGTTACCTCGGGCATGCTTATCACCAGTGCTGCAGAGAAAGAATAGATTTGTTTAAATGCTCAATGCAAGAAAAAAGGCAGAGAAAAATACAATCTGCGGTATGAGAAATCAGCTTCCATTCTCTATACAGAGCTTCTTTACACAACTGAAAAATAAACGGCTCAGAAGGCATCATGATTAGAGTAGCAATCAAACAAGAACAGACTTGAAAGCCGACTTAGGACTTGTAAATTGTTCCGAACTGTTGCACATGTAATTAAGAAATGTATAGGTTTTTTGCATAAGCAAGTATTGTGCACATCTCTTCACAAAGGCTTTGCACACATAATTTTGGAAATCACTTAGCAGTAACTGAGATAAAATATCTTACCTAAAATATCCAACGATACCTAATCTGTACTGAATGGTTACAACCACCACATTCTCAAAGGCCGCTAATGCTGAACCATCATATGATGAAGCTGCTCCAAAAACTAACCCACCTCCATGGATCCATACAAAGACCTGGAAAGACAAAACCAGAAACAACCCAGCACAGATAAGAGCTCCCAGTAATTAAAACAAAATATAAACCAAAATATAATATTTTGTGCTGTTTCACTCCTGACTCTTTCAGATTACATTTCACAAATGGTAGAAGTCTTTGAACATGAGGCCTGCAGTCTTACAAAATGGCATTGATTTTATTAAACGCTTACACTATACCAGTGCCCCATGACTTTTCACAGATTATTTAGAGGAAATCAAACATTACCTAGCTAAAATGTCAATAAAATAGGATTTTCTGTCTCTTTTAAACCTCAGCAAATATTTACTGGGGCAAAGCATGTAACTTGATCATCATTACAAAACTGCACCTGTAACTATCTCTGCATATAGCACAGGTTTGTAGGTTTGCTGTAAAAGAATTTTGCTAGAGGTTTTATAATGATTTTGCTTACGGGCAGCTTCTCCTGTTTTTCTGTAGAAACAGGTGTATACACATTTAGGTATAAGCAATTTTCAGACACTTGGAGAAGAACTTTTTGTTTTCTATTAGTAATAAAGTCCGAAAAAACCTGTCCTTGTACTTTATCCTGTAGACACCTGAATAAATGAAAAAATAACAAGCAACAGAAATAATTAAAACCTCAAAGCTATGAAGTGTAGCTTTTATGTACTTCCACAACAAAGTGCAAACCAGAAACCAATCTCTAGTTCATTTCTAGATTGTTGGCAACAGAAAACATAGAATATTTTTTTCACTTTTAATATATTTTCTTCCTTTGACCCAGCATTAAGGAGATCTGTAAAAAGGAGCCACAGTCTACAGCAGTACACAGTGACATGCAGATATAATTTTTCCCTGTTTCAAAACATTACAGAAATATACCTGCAAATAAATATGGCTATAAATTACTTCAGTGAAAATGCAAATGAATTATTTTACATCTTCAACAGCTTTTTACATTGTAATGGTAGGTATTAGGCTTGAGGCACTAAACAAGGGCAGTAGTACAAATGGAATAAGACGTTTACCATATAGACTAGAACTGGTCTGCATTTTTTGTGTGTCCTGTTAAACATGTGAGTTAGTATTTTTTTCTTCTAATATATT
Organism: Pandion haliaetus; assembly: GCA_013401275.1. Taxonomy (NCBI): domain Eukaryota; kingdom Metazoa; phylum Chordata; class Aves; order Accipitriformes; family Pandionidae; genus Pandion; species Pandion haliaetus. The sequence goes on along the minus strand of VYZV01030443.1, from coordinate 7,520 downwards.
CCAACATTTCCTCAGCTTCTTTCTGTTTCGGCTCCAAAGCTCACAGTTTCTAAACATTGCTAAGTAATGGCCAAATGCTCCCAAAACAGAACATTATTGGCAAAGTGCTGGTCCATATTAGTTCATCACTGATGCCCAATAGATAGCAGTTTTTAATAAAAAGAGCAGCTTACAAAGGCGCCTTTAGAAATGCATTCATTGCAACAGTTGCAGGTGGCAAGGAGATGGCACCAAGGAATTTACCTTCGCGGCTTTTGATTGCCCTGTACATCAGTGTGCTGAACTTGCATATAATATAAAATTATTAAAAAGATCAATGGTTTTGTCACTGTCTTACATTGGTGGGTAGGAAGTGGCATCTCTGACATCTTTCCATGGCTCAGGTGGCTGGGGTTCAGAAAACCTCAGTGGTCCAACTGGAGGCTTAGCAAAAGGAAGTCCCAAAAAGACATTTACACTCCTCTTAGCTGCATCAACTTTGAATTGGTACCCTTGGACTCTCCCATATTTGGTCACCACTTCTGGTTGCTCTGCTTTTTGTCCTGGGGGATGTGAGCACAAAATCACATAATTGACCTATTCGAAAGTAATTGCCAGATTTCTAAGAGCTTTAGCTACTTAAATGTACACCTTTTTTTTGCTTAAACAATCTCATACATAAGGCTTCAACAAACTATAATCGGTATAGCAGACATTATTTCAGCCTTCGTTTTGATTGGTTTGTACGTATCATCTCCCTCAGGTATATCATATGTATTATCTTACTATACACACAATTGCACATAGTTCTTAATCCTTTTTGACCCCGGTTGTTAGTTAAAGTCCAATAGATTGCTCTCATTAAGAAAAGGCATTACCTTTTTAAGAAAAGAACTGTGAATGCACAAAACATTTTCCAGACCCTTGACAGTATGGACAGCCAAAAGAAAAAGTTTCCAACTTACCTGAAAATAGTCTGGCATATACAAATACTGGTAACATTTAGGTAAATTTTATTTTAAGATTGGTGTGAAAATTCTCAATACCAGATTACAAATGTGGTATAGTGGTCTGCTCTGCCTCAACAGACGAGATTTTGGGACAGGAATTTGATTCACTATTTGCAAAAAAGGCAAATAAGACAAATGACTGAAAACAGATCACAAAAAGAAATTAAGAACTATTGCTATTCAGACTGAATTTCTATGCAGCAAGGCTGGATGCTCAGCTCCTCCGATAAGGCTGGGGTTCCCCTAGGTGAGCTAGCTGTGTATGTGCTCTATATCCTTGCAGAAGGCAATAAGGAAAAACCCTTCTGAAGCTTACCAGTAGCTACAAGTGCTGTGACCCCAATGGTGAGAATCAAGAACAGCAGCGATGTGTCCTTTCCAGTCGCCATTTTGCAAGCTAGTCACATATTTGCCTCCTCAGTGTGTTGCCTTATATACTCTGGTGAGTACAACTGTTACGCAAGGGAAATGCCGATTAGGAAAAGCAATACTCAAGCTGTGAGCCAGCCTGGCTGTGGGCAGCCAGAGCTACTGCCCTGCCTGTGAGCCACCCCTCCCAAGGGCGTGCGCGGCAGCTCAGCTGTATATGGGGACAGAGAGACCTCCTGCCTTGTAGAGTGGACCCACAAGTTTCGAACTGGCTCCCTAGTGCTCCTTATAAATCTTATTCACAAAACCTCAGGCATCAACTATGATGTGCTTTAAAACGCTTTGAAAACAGTCTTCCATTGCACCAAGAGATTTGTCCTGCTGCTATAACACTACCCTCTTTCTCAACGAAGTAAGGATTTCCTCACACTATACAGTGAAGAGACCAGGAAGGGAACTACACTTTCACCTTATTACATCTATTTACTTCATTTTAGTATCAACATCTCAATGTAAGGAACACACAATATAGCCACAAAGAGCAAATTCCAAAACAATACTCCTGAAAAATGTGCTTTTGCTGAAGTAAAAGTTGAGGGATTTTTATTCTCACAGAAGGATATATTTGACAAAGACAATACTAGAAAAATCTTAGCTTTTTCTGCAGGGTGGATACTCCACCTGTCACCCAGTCCTGCGTGTTCAGGGATGTTTGTTTGGTATCTAACTCAATACAATAATAATAATACAAGAGTTCTGCAACACTAAAGAGATGATTTCGCAGCTTTTGTAGTGTGGGAACGATATTAAAGGATTTGATTGGTAACTATACATTTAATGGTTCTGAAAAATCAGGAGGGTTTACGGACTTCTGTGGGAACTCACATCTGTCATTGAAGCATGATACAAAAAAGAGGGAAGAGATAGCTGAATAGAAATAAAAGAGATTTTCTGCCCACGTTAACTAAGAGGTTGTGTCAGTTTTATGTAAGCTTTGGGCTCTGTCTTTTTTTCTTTTTTTGGGGGGGTGGGGGTGCAAGGCTCAATAGCTCTTGCCCCAGAAAGGCTGTTTTGCGATTTTATACCACAAGAATTCTCAGCTGCCAGAGACAGCATTTCTATAGATTAACTTACTGCTTCCACCTTTGTATTCAGCTAAGTGGGCCGTAAAGACCCACAGTCATTAAATTGGTTGAGCACATGTATTATGCACCTAGTAGTCCTGGGTACTATGGATGTGCTTGTGTACTTTACTCCAAAACTTCCCAAGTATATCTGCACAGGTGTGACTTACAGACCTTGTAGATAACTCCTGGTCAACTTTAAACTGGACTGCTTAGAGAGCAAACTGTTGGCAAGTAGCTTCAGATGTACACATTCAGTGCATGCTGAGTATCTTAAGCATTTGGTCTGTTCATCAGGAGACTCCTGCCCTCTGTACTGAGCTCTGTGCTGCAGCAGCTACACTGTTAACAATGCCAATGCTATGCTAGCATGCATATCAGCTGTGCACATTAGTGCACGGTATATATTGGCAAATGGGATAACACTGTAAATTTGAGCTTCTAAGAAAATAATGTGGACAATAACTTCATTGCAGATTTTTTTATAGCTGTACAGATGTTCTCTGGGAGACTTTTTTCTTGTTTCTCAAGAGTGAACTTCATGACACTAAAGGTCAGTAAAACTGGTCTGGGATTAGTCTGCACTGTTATGAACGTACAGTCTATAATGTATTGATAAATGTATGCACTGTCAAAAGCAATGAACAGAAACAGGCGCCTGGGGTACAAGTGATGGAATTTAGCATAAGTTATCTTCTACCTTCATCTGTGTGATAAAGGTTTCCTAGAAGCCAAGAGCAGCTGTACTGTGTAGTAGTAAACTCTCCACTCCGTTTGCCTGCTTGAATACTGTTGCAAATTCTCTCACTGTCTCCACTTATCTTGGACTGCTTTGGTTCCTGGCATGGGAAAACTCTTTCCATGCGAGGTGGAACTACAAGAATCCCTGCTTGTGACTCGGCTTCCACCCTGATTGGCATGCATGCCTCAACTCACTTGTGACCTGCAAACTACAGGAGACCTTTACTACAAAGCCAAATGCTGTGTACTCTGCTTGCTGCTCTCTCCTTTTGCTGTAACAAACTTTATCTCCATAAACAATTTATTTTCTATCTCCTGATCTTTACTGATTTTACTAAACTCCGCCCTTTCCCATTTGTTTTCCCTTTTTCTCCTTCACTTACTATTCTATTTTCCAAGCCTTACTCATCAATTTTTGTTCTACTCACTACTTCTCTCTCAAGTACCCAGTCTGCAAAATGTCTCAGCGCATATCCCATCCACAGTCCCAGGCAAGTGTCCATTCTGAAAATATTACCAGTGCAAACCGGTTTCTGCAAACTCTGCCAATCTTACTTACTATGAGGTAATAAACAAATGGGATTTTAGATCCCTCCAGCCTTGCACGTTGATACCTTGTATGGATCTACAAGCATAGCCCATATGCTCTGCAAATGTGGAAACGCTTACTCCAGACTAAACTTGTGGAATCTGCAGACAGTGCTACATACCTGGCAAGTGGAATTCTTGAATCCTGTTTGGCATTTCATTTTAAGAGAACATGTCGCAGCTTACCCTCAGGCGGTGAATAATGCATGTCAGGGATCAATCAGAAAAAATCCTGCCATATGATGACATTTGCCTCTTTATACTTTAATGCACTGCTACCTTTCTTGATTTCAATAGCTGAAAAATAGAGACAAATACCATATTTATAGGCTCATAATTGTATAAGAGCTCACAATTACATTTTGCCTCAAGTATGTATGGTAGAAATGTTTAGAAATCTGCGTTTAAAACAGGGTCAGTTTGGTTTTTTACTCAGCTCCCAGTGAGTTTTCAATGAAGCTAGAGTTTATAAAACTTAGAACTAAAGTCTATGAAGCTAGTGCTTGGACAGCTTTAACACTGTCTCTTTAGCAGTGGTAATCTCACATCAGGATGTCTCTGGGATGAGACAGAGTGTCAGAGCACTCACCTCTAAGTAGACAGGAGTAAAATCTTTTGACATTTTCCACTGTGATTTATTTTTAGCACTGTGCCTATTCTTAGCACTATGCGTAACAAGTCAGTTCCACTGCACTTCTCTGCATACACTTACAACATAAGCATATATTCTGTGCATATACATACAATGCTGCCTGTTTACCTCCTTTTAAAGGGCGTGGTACAGGACCTCAGGGGAATTTACATGCAGTGAAAATCTATCAAGACTATTTTGAGGTTATATTCCCCTCACAAAACATGTTAGCTAAAAACAAGGAGGAGGAACAGATGCTTAGCAGGAATTCCCATTTACCAGAACAGCAGTTGTGCTAACAGGCTACCGCCCGAAGTCTGACGGGCAACAGAATTTGGGCAAAAAGATGTAGGAATCCCACCCTATTTCTTCCAATAAAGTCATTCAGAAAGAAGGGATGGCCGGTTAGTTGCTGTAGGACATTATTAGCTACGAACAATCTTAAATTCTTCCAGAGATACAGAGGGGAGATTAAAGAAGGGGGGAACAGATGCCTAGTGCCCCATAGGATCTGTGGAGCTGCATAACGCTGCTGTGAGGTAGCAGTATGGTCAGGAACATGGTTTGGGAAGCTGGAGCAGCCTAGGAGCCAGATATAGGAAACAAACAAGACATAGCAG
>VYZV01030441.1:1877-14757 GCA_013401275.1 Pandion haliaetus | reverse complement strand
TAGAGCAAACCTCAGGAGTCAGAGACATCAAATTATGGTGAAATCCCAGACGTCTATCTATAATGTATTTATTGGATTTTAAGAAGACACTGGAAGGGAATGTACTTCTTTCTTGGGCATGAAAAATATACATTTTCTACTTAGGAGAAATTACTTAATTTTGATTTTACCAAAGGAACATACAAGATTCAGATGGGGGGAGCAGTGAGACACACGGTCTTAGCGACTTTCTAGATGCCAAATAGCAAAAATAGAATCATGCTTTCTGAAATCTTTTGTTTTGCAAAATACCACACATTTTACTTTCAAAATGAATGTGAATTAAGTACATGTCCCTACTACCAAATCTTGAAAAAAACCAAGGGAGGAAAATTTGCTAGTTGTGGTTGATGAGGACTTTACAGCAGCCCTGACACTGGTGCATTTTCTGTTTGAAACTTTCTGAGTTGAGCAGGAACTGGTCACAATTCGATCAGGGCTATGTGTTCTTCTCCTAAGGACATGGGTGGGAGAACAGGCTTTGAACTTGGCTTGCAGAGCGCAGTCTTCCCTCCACTACTAGTTCAAACTGCCTTAAAAAAACACAGCGGGGAATGGGAGAAAGGAAGGGACATTCTGTCTCAGTTAACACCTTTGGCTTCTAACTGGACATGAGAATGAGGTTACAGATTTCAAAGCCTATTTGAGCTGAGAAATTTGGAGTTTTGGCTTCTCTGTGCCTGAAAATCTGGATTCTATCCCGTGTGACAGATACAATGCTCTTTGAAATAGAAAAGATAAATGCTTTACAGACATCTTTTGCATAGAAATGATATCAATTAGATTGCACTGGGAAAATTTCTGCACCTAAAAATCATAGTCAAATATGCATTAAAATGTTACTGCACTCATATTTCTGTTTCAGATTTAACCTATAAAGGTTAGGAAAGATTTAAAATTATGATCTTGCTTTTAAGTTAAATTATTGATGAAACTTATTTAAATACATTCCCACGAATGGAGGAATTCAACTTCTATAGCAGGGGCCAGTTGAGTGAACACGGTTTTAAAATATGCTGGTGGATGACTTTAAAACTCTGCTTTTAGAAAACATTTGTTCCAGAATTTTTTTTTTTTTTCAAAACATTCTTTTCAGTTATTCTGTGTTAAATGATATAAAATCTGTATAAAATTTAAGGCTTCTAAAACTGAAATGTTCCCAGTGACTGACCTTGATTAAGTGTTGAAGTGCTGTTGATGTCACCTGAGATAAAAGACGATTCAGATTGTTTTCTCACAGTGTCATTCCACATCCTCCGTATACGACTCTGTTAACATAAAGCAGTGAGACAGAAGCATAGTAAGTTAAAAAAAGATGGTTTTCCTACTTACATGCTATTATGTAGAATATTTGTGCTTAATTTGGCCTAAAGTAAGCCATTCCTCTAGCACATAGGGAAACTTCTTGTTATTAAAACTCTGATTTATTAAATTTCATTTAGATGAAACATGATGGTATAAACCTTCCTATAAACCAGCCCCTAATTACAAGAAAAGTAAGGTGTTTGCATTAGACCAAAGTAAAAGGAAATGTTTAAAAAGAAATCAATTCTACTATACAGAAGTACGTATTTGCCATCTAAATGATAATAATGAGAAGACAATTAGTGCTTCTGACTGGAACACATCTCAGTAGGCTTTTTATAAATAAGGCTAATTAAAAGAAGCTGTCAAATTCTTTGTTACCTGAGTGCCAGAGGAATAGCGAGCACTAGTTCTTGTTGTTGATGCCTTCACTGAACTGTGGGGACTCTCAGTTGGTAGTCCACCACAGCAGTAGGAATGTCGGAAGCATTTGCCATATTCCTTACGTACCTAGAGGGGGGGGAAAAAAATTACTTAGCACAAAAAATAGTCTTAAATATCTCTGCTGGCAAAAACATATGAACGTTGCATTGGAACTACTCACGCACTTTTCAAGCAAATAGATAATTCTTGTCTGTTGATTGTTGGCCATTAGCAAAATCAGGTATTTTCCCCTACTTAACAGCAGTATCATCAGCTATCCAGGATTTTTGAACAAATTATTTCCACAATATATACGCACTTCATTTAGATGCTCCTGAATAATCGTTGCTGAGTTATTTACGGGATTATTTTTATTTCATCTTCATACCGTAGATTAATATACTTACGTTTACCTGAATTGAATGCTAGCTGAAAATCGTCCCTTTCATATGAGCTTTTGTTGCAGAAACCATAGAAAGCCTATCTTCCCAACCTAGCACGCAAGAAGAGCTGAGGTAACTAGCCTTTGCACTGCTTGGTACTGTCCATTACGTTATCCCTTCCAAGAAAGTGTGCAAAACCTGCAATAACTATAAAGGCATTTTCATATCAAGTTACTCTGTGTAAGTCAAACGGCTGCTAGTTTGTATGGTCCCACCTGCTTCGGGATTGTACAAAGCTCACAAACGACACTATCCCACCCTAGGCAGAGCACCAATTGTGCTGGTGGAGGCACCATCAGTGTTCCAGAGTCAAATTTTAAACTGTAAAGGCTGGGAAATGAAGCATCTTTCACTTTTAGGAACAAAAAATAAAATCTTCATTACTGTCTTTGCTGACCCTAGAAATTTGTATATATATGAGATTCCTGTCTGACAGAGCAACAAAACTAATTAATGATTCCAGTATTTGGCCTCCATTTATTAACATTCTGTTTCCAGTGACCTACTGGAAACTTTAGTTTTGTAATTCACGTGTGTTAACATTTGTCATGGAAGTCATCAGGATTAATTTACAGAGCAGCTAATTCTCTCCTATTTGGTGACTGCTACACTGACTACAATTTTCGGATAACAGAAGAGTGCATACACATCTCAGCAGCATGACAGCATCAGTGAAAGGACACAGTGGATAGAATTTGTAAAGATGCGCAAGTCTAAACTCATAAATCTTCCAGCAGATACTTGGGAATCTAAGTATCTCTTCTACATCAAGGAGACTCCTAAGTTTCTGGGAAAAATGGGATTTCAGCTAATCTGGAAATTCAGCTTGACCTATGAATATATAGGACAGAAAGAAAGTTATATGTATGTAAAAGGAGGAGAGGGGAAAATGCAGAAAGTTAATAGTGTGGATTTATATACGCCATGTGCTGTTTTCAATATTACAAGAATTTTACTCATGGAATACATACTGTAATGTTTCTATAAACCACAAGGTTGAAGAAAATTTGAATAATTAGTGCCTTAACTTCAAGCTAGGGACAATAACTCATCTTTTTATAAAAGTATATGGCAACTATTTTACGTGAACCCCTATCAGTATCAGCACAAAAGACATAAAAAAAATGAAAAAAGAAATGCACAGATGTAGAATTATAATCTTTAACTCTGTAGTATGAAAAACGTAAGTCTATATATATCTTCACTAGATGGTATAACACCTAAGAAAATAAATTCCTGAACACTAATGGATATTAAATGCTCCAAACCACTACACAGTAGAGACAATACAGTCAAAACTGTATTTTTACCCAAATACCACCCTCCAGGGCTGGTTTTGCCTAATGCCTATATTGCAGTGAGTGTACATTATCTGTCAGTACTGCGCATTCCACTGTCATTATTTCTAAATTATAGCTTGTTGGAAACTGATGGAAGCAACAGCACTATCATCTTGTCAGAACTGGAAACATAATAGTTTTCACTTTCACAATTCTATTTCTCTGTTCAATTTAGTGACCAACTAGTAATAACAGAATAAAAAGACTACATTAGCTATGCAGACAGAGGATAGGATGATACCCAGTCAAAGGCATCAAAACTTAAAAATCTTAAATGGCAGCTTTAACATTCTTTCAGGTATAAATCTTACTGCTCTAGGTTATGCTTTTTCACACTTGACTGGTACTTTAATATTGCTTTTTGCTGACTCCGCTTAATATAGAAACAATGCACAGCTGTAAAAAGAAATAATAAAGGATCTGTTTTTGATTTTCAGGCCCAATACAAGTGGTAGAAAGGGCAACATTATCTGAAACCCTAATCTAGAAATTATTTGCATTTTGAGAATGTTTGCATTTTCTTCCCTCTCTTCTTAGGCCCAATCTCCTCTGTAAGTGTGCTTTTGTTCTCTCAAAATGAGTGCCATGTTCATCTGGATAAAAGTCTTTGTCTAGCATGTCTTTTCCTAAAACATGGCTGAATGCCATTGCCTACACCAAATTTAGAGACGCTGATACTGTTAGAGCTGGTACAGCTGAGAACATGCAAGAATGTGATTTCTGTACTTGCACAGCAATGCTTTATCCAATGGTCTCAAACCATTTTATAAATATCAGTTAAGTATGTCTCTGGTGAGCTAATTATAATGGGAGTTAATAATTGCTAGGTCTCCAGCCTAAAACTGGTAAAAATATTTAGAATCTAAATACTAAGTTGGGTATTTCCAAATGTAGGATGTACTGCATTTTATGTTAAGTTTTTTGGGGCAGCATTTTTTGACATTTACCCTTCCCCTCAACTCTCGCTGCTCTCATTTGCCACGCCTTCTAACACAGGTTATGAGCTTTTTCCTTTTGTCCTTCACTAAAGCACCTCTAAGGCACCCTTGGAAGCACTCCCCACCCTTGGTCTGGGGAAGAGAAGGGGTGCAGAGAACCCAAAAAGAATCCCACCCAGCTGCACCCTTCACCTCCTTCTCTCCTGTTTGCTCCTCTCCCCTGTAAGCTTTCTCTCTCCGCAGCAGATCTGCTCCTTCTGGACCCCTCTGCTCCCATTGGGCAAAGGGGAGCAGAACTAATTTAGCATATCCCACTCGTGAAGGAAGGCTCTTGCCAGGGGATTCCAGTCTTTCCAGTAAAGACCATGAAGCTGTTGGATTGCTGGGGGAGGCAAACACTTGGAAAAAAGTAGTCAGGCTGGCTTCTTTAGAAAACTCTCTCTGTTAGCAGTTGTCTAGCATTAATGACTGCTTTTTTCTATGGTATGTCAAAATTCATAATAAAATTAATTTTTCCATCTCACTCAATTTTGTAATGAATGAGCACTCACAGTACAATCCCTGCCTATCACCTGTAGCTTTATGTGGCAGCTTAATGGGATCTCAGTTGTTGTCCTCTGCCTTGATCTGAGAAACAGAGTTTCCAGGCTGAGATGGGCTGATATTGTAAATGATCCATTGTTTGCAGTGCTGCAGCAGAGGCAGGATTTATTTCATGTGCACATAAAAGACTTTTGGCTTTAAGTCCAGGCTAATACGTACCACATCACCAGTGTTAAGCAGTACATCTTCTATAGTAATTTTCTCCCAAAGCCTCAGAACTTTTCAAGCCCAGGTTGGAAATGCTGCATCCATTTTAAACCCAGCCTGGCCACAGAGCAGTTACATGACTCCCACAAGCACACACAGCAAGAATTGATTTTGAATCCTTGTCCCCTCCTCAAACTACTTCAAAATACTCCAGTTCTTGACACTGCTGTTTTTTTCTCTATTTTTTAAGAAAAATACGTGGTATTTTTAAGGAGTTAGGGAACACGCATCTGTGTTTTCAGTAACTTACTTTCTTTTGAAGGGCACAATGAAAGATGAAAATAAACATTCCTTGGAAAGCATTAAATACTGTGAACAGATACGTCATCACAACAGTCCCCTCATTGATAAACAGCAGGCCAAATGACCATGTTAGGCCAAGGAGACACAGGAGAGCAAATGCACCCAGGACCCAGGATCTGTAAAAGAAAATTAATTTTAGTAACATTACTTATGAGAATGCACGTCACCAAATCCAATATTAACATTTCAGTTCCTGCAGTTGACTTTTACTAGGTTCATATTCAAATGTAAAAATTCCTTGGGTTTAACCTTTTATCTATTAAAGAAAGAACAATTCCATTTAGTACTCTTAGTCTCCAGTGAAAGCAGCAAGAGTAGATATGACCTTTTTCTTTCTCAAGAACTGCATAGGATGTCAAAACTATTTTGAAATGCAGAAGTATAGCAGAAGCCCCAGCTACTCCATTGCTTTATCTGCTTTTAGAAAAGAGATTGATAAATCTGGCTTAGCCACTAATCACACCATAGACTTTAAACAGTGGTGCTGCCATATGACACCAAATAATGTTAACACAAATGCACAAAGGTTAAACAGCAGATTAAATGCCTAGAGCCCAAATCTTTAATGCTCCGATAAACTCAGCTAAACTGAAGCTAGATGATCTAACTTCCGCATGAAGAAACCCTGCTGAAATGTGACAAAAATATGGATATTGTTCTACTGAATAGTCTAAAAAAGATTGCATCATGAATAGGTTAAGGAAAAGGAATTGCAGAGAACAGCACAGAATGAAAGGGAAAGGGAATTTAGTCAGTGAATTCCACATCTAACTAATGATCTTACTTGATAAATGGCTTATTATCTTCATAGCTAGAAAGCATTATAAGCAGAAAAGAGAAACAAAATTATTAGACAGAATTGAAACAGAAATTAATAAGAGCATTTTTAATTGTCTATAAAAACTAAGTCAAAATTAGGAAATTCAAAATGCAGAGGCAAGCAATTTAAAATTATAAAGGCATATAATAGTTAAAAATTCTTTAGCAAATCAGGTATCTCAAGACTAGTTAATTAAAATTAAGGGAAATCCACAATATTGACCGAGTTTGTAAAGTTAAAAATCATGCTAGAAATTTGTTAATGTAGGGTTCTATCTTACCCAGGTAAGTCCGTATTATAGTAGCCATCACAAACACGGTAATTACTGGTGTGGATGAGAAGACAGAAAGAGGAAAAGGAAGAAAAGAGAGAGATGCTAAAGATTAGCTCTCTCTCTCTCATCATGCAACATGCAATGAAGCTGATACTGACCTATCTAGAACATCTGGTTCACAATGTTACCCTTACTGAAAATCTCCCTTCGCCATTTTCAACATTCAAAGCAAACCTGTAAGACCCTTTCACATCCAACCCTCAGTGTTAGAAAGTTGCACCATCCCTTCAGTGTTGCTCCCAAAAACCTTCAGTACCATGTAAAGCTATACAGAATACAGTAAAAGACTATCTAAAGAAGCAAGAGCTGCCAAAGCCTTGTTAATTATATAACACTTACATTACTCTGCAAAAGGGATACTGCAGTACAGCACCATGACAAAGTAAACATTTGTTAAATTAGCATGAAAACAGCAGATAATCTTCAAGTTAACAATAATAATAGAGTCAATTCTCTTGGGAGAACAGGATTACGAGTAGAAACTGCTCAGAATCCCTAAATCAAAAAGTCATTTAACAATACAAACTTAATATAATCATATCAGCCATGCAAACAGGAACATCATTTTTGAACTGCATTTTAAATGCAAATGAAATTACTACAGTGCTGTGGCATTTCCGTGAAACAGTTTCTTGGCACTAGTTCCAGGCTGAAATTATCTAATTTTGACCGGCATTTGTGACATTACAGCAACAATGTGACGAAAGCAGGATTGGCTCTGTTTGCTTCTAATTGACATCTGCAGTTGCTGGGAGACAATGGCATGTGCTCCTAATGGAGAGTAGCTTTCAATCAGTTCAGCAATCAGAAAATAATCATAGTTCTCATACTTGAACACAAAGCACTTACTTAATGTTTTCCAACCTGCTAGAGTCTGGCTTCAAAGTGTTTGAGTGCTTCACCATTTTGCACAATGTGATCACCAGGAAGATAAGATTCAGCTGTCAAAACAGATAAGAATGAAATTAAACTACTTCAAGTAATAGGCTGAATAATGATGATGTTACAGACTAAACAAAACCCCTGTAGTTTATTTTCAAATATATAGTGAAACTGGCTAACTATATCAGACAGTCTGTAAAAGGTGACTGCAAATGCGGATGAGGGGAAAAAAAGTCAGAAGTCCTTGTTTCACTTAATTTTCCAAATTCACCACATCATCGTGAAACACCATAGTTAGCTCGTGTCCAGCACTTGTCATTGTCAGTCTAGCTCTGTCTTCCAGCATGTTGTGCCGGGCTCCTGTTCACCTTCGCCTGTCACCTCTGGCCCTGTTCCCCATCTCACTGCCTCCCTCTGAGGACTATGGTTACCCCTTTACTGTACTGTACTAGATGTCTTTTTATCACCCCACCCTGTTTCTGGAATGTCTTTCCCTTTTGCTGGTTTCTCCCTTTCTTTTTTTTTATTCCCTTTTGTTCTCACAATCCCACTGGGGTCTTGAAAACAGCTTAAATGTAACTGAAGAAGAAGAAGAAGAGAAAGAGAAAAAGAAACACAAAGATGTAGCAAATCCATCAAACTTAACAGTGCCATAGACATATGCTGCTGGTGCACCCTCCTACTGCCCTCCTTCCCTTTGTAGTCTGGATTCTGTCGAAGTGAGACTGCATGCCACCTGAAGACAAGGACTATGCTGTCTTATTCTTGTTGTGTCATTCATATAGATAACACCGGGGCAGAGACTGAAGGTAATTTTTTATGGTCTTCCTATTGTGAAACAGAATCACAGATATCAAAGATACTAGGTGCCTTTCTCCTATTGATTTCAAATCATGTGAGGAGCATTGGTAAGCCAAATACAAGGATGTCTGCAGAATATGGGTATAGTTAATTTGAGTAATTAGTATTTGCTGTCCTACTTCATGCAGACAATTCAAATAAAATTGTATGTTTGAAAACAGTAGAAGCTATGTTCTTTCAGGGAGAAGACATACATCCTTATCTACTAGTACAATGGTCCACAAGAAATAGCTGAACTGATGGCAAAGAGAAGATGGGAGAATATGCTTGGACATCCTTATAACACATATATTAGATAGATTATAACCCCGTTCTTACAATCTTCTGTATATATCTGCAACTGGTTACTGATGGAGAATGATCAAGCCCACTCTCTCATTTTGGGGAGCCTTTGTTTTGAGACAGCATCAAAATCCTCACAATTTTTGGAATATTGGGGATACCAGTTCATACCAGATGTGTTCCTACAGCTCTGCCACAATGGTCAGAAATGTCACTCAAATCCTAACAAAGAGCAGGTCTTAACAATCTTGAAAAGATGAGTATTTTGAAGGCTCTGATCAGAGTCTGTTAATAAAGACATGTATTATAGAAATAATTCCTACTGCTAAGGGCAATCAAGTTATCACTGCTGCTGCTGCCTCAAAATCAGGATGGACAGTATGAACTGTAATGAAGTTTTCAACACCAGAACAGTGTTTGGCAGCTTTTGACCTCATCACTCCTGAATCAAATTAAAACATCTTTACAACTGGATCTTGAGATTAATACAAAAACTGTATGTGATACAAATAACAAAAATAAGCTTTTATTATTTATTTCTGTCTGTGTTTCAAGAACTGACAGCAAATACTTAACCTTTAAGTGGAGGTATGTACATGGTATAGGTTAAGCATGATTTCCATTGCTGCAAAATGTAATGGAAGTGTCAGTTTCTCATGACCCTGACGATTACCTTTTATGATTCTTATAGGTAATGACTAACCAGTTGAGAAACACTTCATGATATCATTGTGATAATTTTGTTCCTCTTATCTAGGTTTCCACTGTACTGCATAAGTTCCTTGGGTGAGAAAACAGGTTGCTTCTCTCCCTGGCCTTTGCACCAGACAGAGGATGGGGCTCTGTGTGTGACATGACCCTCAGTTTCTTGCCTTTGCAGGCAGACTTTCTTCTTCTGTATTTGAAAAAGTTTCTTGCACGTTTTGGTAGCTGACATAGCATGAACTTCTCCAGCCTGGTTAAAAAAAATCTAACTTCAATTTACGGTTTGTGAAAACAAACAGATTAAGAGCTAAGAGACATGCCCCATGCCAATCCTAACACGTAAATCAACTTTGACTGCAACCTATGCAACCAGGAGTGCAAAATCCAGTTCAGAATACTATTTACAGCACAGCTGGAAGCTAATCCTTGCCTAAGTAGCTACCCTGGAGTATCCTGTATTGTACTAGCAACATCGTTCTTGGATCAAAAACTCATAGATACGGCTTAGCCCATAAATGACTGCCTTATGAAACAAGAGGTTTTTATCCTCTGATTCTTTGTACGACTGAAGTTCTGGTTTGACATATGAAAAGCAAAAGCTTGTATTTACATACTGAGGTTCCTTCAGTGACATGCAAGCAGACACAGCCCTACCCCAGTGCCTGAGCCAAGCTCCAGCATATTAAGCAGGTTTTATGTAGATACTCAGTTCTGTCTGTATATATGTCCTTGCTGGACTAGGGAATAACTGTACATAGCAGCTTCTTAATAGACACTTTAATTCTATTTCAGGTATAGGCCCCCAAAAGCAGCCCACAGAAATAACAGTGCTGTATCACAATAGCTGAAAAAGTCATTCCACGAAAAAAAGAAAAAAAAGCAATATTGTACTTTGAAGACAAAGTAACTATGACAACAAGGCACACGATACTTGTTTCTCCATCACTGTGAAATACTGTATAGTTTTCAGTTTCAGCAGTCAAAAGACCATGGTTTGCCACTTGTTCAAACACACTGGCATCTCTGTTACACACTGTATCATTATCAAAACCCTATTTTGCCCGCTTACAAATACTGTAACCAAACCTTTCTATAGAATTGCTTTTGGCTCCCTTAATGCTTTTCATCTGGAAGTTGATTGTTTTGGAGGAACGCATGAGTTAAGACTTTTGGGCATCCTGCCATTTTATTCCACAAGGCACTAAGCAGTGAGGGAAAAGAACTTGTTGGAGAATAATTGGTTTTAGAAGGAATGTTTGAATTACTTTTCTTGGTGAGAAATATGTGGGGGGAGAAGGAAACACACTTAGTGCTTTTGCATTCGTTTGTAACCAACTTTGTATAAGGAAAGCTTCCTCAGCCCTGAGCAACCTGGTCTGAGCTCAGATCTGAGGCCGTTTTGAGCAGGAGCTTAGATCAAAGATCTCCTGAAGACTCATCCAACCTGAATTGTTTCACGACTGTGAGGACTGAACTGTTACTGACTTAAGCAAATGGATCTTTAGATGTTTTCCAAGCTTTACAGATGGTCTGAGTAGGACACCTTTCTTTCAGAAGAACGTTCACCACAAACACGCAGTACTCTGGGGTCACATAAAGGTCCACATGAATGGCAAGACTTTTGAAAGCAAACTTTTAAGAGAAAAAATGGGCCTCTGACAATGACGACTTTCTCATCACTTCATATAACATAAAGGGCTACTGCCTGGCTGGGGATCAGCCTGACAAGTGGGCTGCATCCATCCCAGATGAACCAAAATCTACACCTGAACAGTAGTGCTCTCCTTCAATGATAATAAAAAATAAAAATACATCGTGTAAACACACAGCCACAGTGTATACATCTCAAACAGGTGTGAAATTATACCCTTCAAAAAGTCAGTAAAATCTCTCTCATGCTGCACTTCTGAAAATCAGACCAACACTCATTTGAAGGCTAAATATAAGAATTTTAAAGTCTGGTCAGGCATTAAGTTCAGATTTGAAGACTTTGCTGTGATACTGAGAGTGACAAAACACACGGTTACAGTAGGTGGAGCTATAATGTGAGATCTCTTAAAACATTAGCTGATAACAATAAGGAAAAACTTGGATTGATAGTATTTCATTAACATTTACACTAGTTTTTTGCTGTAATTTCTAAAATGTATTATCCACTGTAAGAGACAGGATACTGTATTACATACAGAACTAGATTAATCTATACTCTGATTTTAGAAATGTATGCAAAAGTAAAAAAAATATAAAAATTAGAGTACTTTTTAAAATACCAGTTCCTACTTATCTCTTAATATGACAAGTGTAATTGGATAGAATGGAGCAAAAGAAAGACAATTAGAAATACATTAAAAAATAAAAATTAACTACTTAAAAATTTGAAGATTATTTATGGTAATAATCAAATACAGCACCCTGGAATGTCATGCTTCTTTCATAGCCAACACCATTGGGCCATTTCTGGTTTGGAAATCAGAAGGTACTGGACATGAAAAATGGTATAAGTAGGAATTTTGTCTTTCTGGCACCTGAAACCTATGTAATTTTGAGTGAGGGAGTGTCTTCCAAGTCAAATTAACTTTTTAAAAAAGTGGATGTAATAACCTGCACAGACAACTAATGGATTGGAATTAGTTGCAGGTACAATGAATTAGTAGCCAAATAAAGCTAGATTTTGCAATAATTATGATGAATTTCCCCCTGTGAGCAATAGATAAATACCATTTATCAAGTGTCTACTATAGAAAGGTACATGTGTATTATTTATATACATAAGCTTACAAATGCAGTCCATTTTTACATGCAGAGCTAGATTATGTGTGCATCTGTATGTGCACATCTACTGACTGGCGAAGTAATGCCTCAACCTGCGTGAAAAAAGAAACTTCCTTTCCTATGTTAGAGAAACAGGACATCCTAGGAATTTTTGCTTAAACAACCTTTGGTAGCTTAATATATTGGCTCCATCTGCAAGAAGCAAGCTCCAGTAGCTTTGGCTGAATTACAGTCAAACCAACATCCCCCATTCCTTGGATATGAATGAATATGGGTCTACGCAGAAGTCAAAATACTCAGGCTTTTCTGACCACAGATTACAGGAGTGCGCTGTTTGTTTTATAGCTATGAACCTGCTCAACTGAATCACGTCCGCCACAGCTTAGCAGCTTAAAATTCATTCCACACAGCCTGCAGTGCTGACACGGATATGATAAGACAGAAGAACAGAAACACCACTCTGAAGTAACCTAGCTGAACTGCACATGTTCTGACCCTTTTTGAACTCCCCGGAGCTTTTGTTACCTGGCAAATGCAGCTCTAAAACTGCTCTTGTATCTCCAGATCTTTGCTCTTAGCCATGCAGAAGCCTATTTCTCTCTGGGACTGGCAGCGAGAGAGGC
>VYZV01030439.1:1056-14921 GCA_013401275.1 Pandion haliaetus | reverse complement strand
TAATCAGGTCACAAATAGTCTTGTTATTGTTAATATTTTTATAATGGTTATTAGTTAATGCACATGATGATTAAGGGCTGGAGCTGCCTCTGATTGCAGTCAGTGGGAACTGAATTAAGGTCTAAATCACTGTTTGAACCTCACTTTTGATTTCCTGAAAAATAATGAGGCTTTGAACAGAACAGCATCTAATTTGTCTATCGCTGGAAATAAATGTTTCTCTTCCCTCATGCATGTATTAACTTGGAGGTCAGGCATCTAACAAGAAACTGGTTGTTTAACCTTTAGCCTTAATGTAGGATTATGAATTGGATGATAGGACCAAGACGAGAAACAAGGCTGATTGTCAGAGATGCTGCTGAGGCTGCTGTACAACAGGATTGGCTCATACTTGCAGTCAGTACTGCCGTAATTCAGACTGTCCATCAAACTACTGGCCATTTGAACTGTCCCAGGGAGTTGTCAAGGCCAGCAGTGCCAGTCCAGGGGAACCTAAAAAATGGAAGCAATGCTTGAGTCCATAAACCCCTGGTATGCAGCGCTCAATGTCTTTATGTTCTTGCTTGTTAATTCAGAGTGAACAAACAGTCATTTTCTGAGTCAATCTGACACTTCTTTTATTAATGGTACACTGTTTTTATTAGATTAGAAGTGATAAAATGTCTTGGGATGAAATGGATTTTTTAAATTTCTTAATTAATGAGGGAATATCGATCATTAAGAGTGTCAATTAAGCAAATGTGCATGAAGTGTCCAATATAAAGGAACAGCTATAATTAGTATGCTGGCAAATGCTATTATCACATCAGTTAAAGTCTTCTGTATCCCACCCAGAACTGAAATGCATCCTTCTGACCAAACCAGGAGACACATCAAAATGTCAGGCACCAACGAGAACAGAAACAACTCTCCAGATGGAAAGAAGTGAAGGGACCAGAAATAAAGAACTCATACGTACAATGACATTGATTCGATAAAATGATAGAAATTCTTTCCGAGTTTCTTTTCAAGTTTATTTTAGGGAAAACTCCATAATGCTTTCAAAATTACCAGCTCTTACTTGTGAGTATGAGTTTAGGTCCAGCTAAACAGGATCTCCTGTGGAATTAATATCTCAGACATTCATGGTATCTGTTGTTTTTAATGCCTTTGTATCAATCTGTCTTTTGCAGGTCTATGATGGGATCTGGTAGAGAACCTGATCTTGTGCACCTGGAGGCAAAGACATTGGATGGTCGTAAGTACATCAGCTTCCAAATATTGTGGTATTCTGGACTGCCCTCATATTCTTGTAATCACAGAATATCATGATGGAAATCTGACTTCTCTTTAGTGATTCACTCATTTAGTATGAGGGGTTTGACTGTTTAAAGGCAGGTCTGTCAGAAGAGAAGTCTTTCCAGCAAGGTAGAAAGTTGGGATTAATAGGCTGTGAAAGGAGCCGAGAACATGGTAAGGAAGAATAGATGATAAGCAGTAATTGGAGTTAGCGTATACAGCACTTTTCTTTCTTTCTATGTGATTTTGTTCATGGGAACATGGCATCGGAGAGAAGCTCCTGGGTCACAGAGTCTAGCTGCTGTTGTTTCATGCAGTACATAATATCACCTTTTTCGTAGATTTACAGTTTTAACAGACCAGGGATACTCTGCCTAGGGTACTACCTTTGAAAATACCTCATTACTTTTGTATTAGAAACCTTTTAATAACCAGCCTAAGTTAATTCTTCACTGTTACTGCTTGTCCTGTCATTGTCCTTCACTTTCATCAGCTCCTCTCCCTCCCTACTTTGCCTCTTGAGTTGCTTTTCTCCATTCCAGGAGCCTCCTTTACCTGTAACTCCAAAATATTCTCCCAATTGTCTGTAAATTCTCTCAGGCACCCTAAGCCACCTGCTGGCCTTTCCTCCTCCCACCCATGCTTCCTCAAGGTTTATCTTTGAGCTCCACTGCCTTTGCAGATCTTCCTCCATGGATTTCTTTTCCACAACACTGGATTGCCTCAGGCAGGCGTCACACCGAACACCTGGTTGCCATAGATCTCGTCATTGTAATTCCATATTGCTTCCTCTGTAAATAGCAGCTTTGCTGCACCATAACAAGCAGATTTTTACCATTTGCGATATGTAAGTATTAATGGTGCAGTCAATTAATTCCTTTAAAAATGGATAAAATTCTTCTCTGAATTGTACCCCCAAATGCAGTGGTGTTACTTAAAATGTGTATTTTATGATCAGAAATTTAAAAACTGTCTGAAAAGGTAACTGTAAGGTAATCAGTTTTTTAACTCACTGAAATTCAGCATGAAAGAGAATTTTTTGGAAGATGAATTTTGAAAAGAAACAGTTGCGACAGAAACCATAAAGTTTTAAAGCTCTTTCTATTTCAAGATATACAAGATTAGGAAAAGTGAAAGAATGTATTATCTCTATTTCTTATCATTTGTGATCTCCGATTATTTCTTCTCCTCTCAATTCCACTTACCTGAACATGGCGGCAAGGCTGGGAACATCAGGCATTTTATTTCTCGGGACATGGTAAATGAGAATGAAATATTCTAACAGGACAGTGTGTTTTTCAGCACAAAATACTACTGTTATAAGGCATTAAGAATTTGAGGTCATTGAGATGAAGCACTACAATTGATGTTTAAGGAGCTACATTCTGCTCATGCTTTTGAGGGATGTTCAGCTTACAGTGGGCAGAGAAAGTGCCACGCTCCAAATGCCTTGAATGGTCTTGTTTGAGTTCTTAGGCTGTAACAAGAACATTTTGCACAGCTATAGCGCATTTCTGCAAAAGACTTCTTGAGTGCTTAACAAATTAGTAAGCTTTATAACAGCTTTTGAGGTCGAAATCAAAAAACAGGTAGATAAAACTGGCCTCACTGAGGAATGAGGCATATTAGTAAAGAATTGTGGAATAACAAATTATTGTTTGTCAGCTGAGCTCTAGTACCTGATTCTGCGCTCTTATATTGGTTTAGTTGTGAGGCAGCACAACTTAAATTTTTCTGTTTACGTGGTGACAGAGCTACTAATGTAAATATAGCAATGGTGTCAAACCTTCAACCAGTGGTGACCCCTCTTGCAAACCAGTCATTCAGATTAAACTTCGGCTCATGAGTCAGGACATGCCTAGCTCAGCTCATTGCCAATGTAAGAAAATGTGTTGGATTTTCAGTAAGTGCGTGCTCTGTTTTGACTGTTGTTCCAGACAGTGTTGGTCTCTGGCAGAGGACTGTGGTGGGTAGCTGGAAACAGAAACCTTGGAACATGTCACAGCATTTTTTGCCAGAAGACATTTGGTAGCAATGCAGGTCACAGAATTTTGAGACTGAGACAGGCTAAGAGTGTGCACATGGTCCATTACTGGTTACCATGACCAACTTGGTATATTCAGGTCTCTTGGCTACTAGAGCCTTCTTCTAAGTACTAAATCAGTCTCCTTTTCCTGGATGAAGTAACCATGACTCTCCAATGGATGAACAAACCTTTCCCCTCTGGAATGAATCAGGTGTGTTGCTGCCAGTGGGGTGATGGGGTGAAGTGTGTTGAAGCGAGAAAGACACCTTTTTTTCAAGCTGAGGGTAATTTGCAAATAATTTTTCTTGGGTTTTTTTGTGGTGGTTTTTTTTAATGTTCTTGCATTTACTTATTTATACTTTGTTTGGAATATCTCTTTTGAGAGTTAACCAAGCATAAAAATTCAATAAAGGGATTAAATTTGAGTGGGTATACTTGCCAAAACAATAAAATAAAAGATCCAAGGGCTAAGCAAAAACCTGCTCACCAAACCAACAAGTACCCTAATCGCCATCCTCACAGCCCTATCGACCCTAGTTCTACCACTATCCCCCCTAATCCTAGCAATCCTCTAGAAACTTAGGATAACCTAAACCGAAGGCCTTCAAAGCCTTAAACAAGACTTAGACTCTCTTAGTTTCTGCTCAGACCCACAGGACACTACCCTGCATCCCCTGAATGCAACTGAAGTGCTTTAATTAAGCTAGGGCCTCTTCTAGATGGGTGGGTCTTGATCCCACAAAATCCTAGTTAACAGCTAAGTGCCCAAACCAGCAGGCTTCCATCTACCAGACTCCGGCACGCACTTAGCGTACATCAATGAGCTTGCAACTCAACATGAACTTCACTACGGAGCCGATAAGAAGAGGAATTAAACCTCTGTAAAAAGGACTACAGCCTAACGCTTCAACACTCAGCCATCTTACCTATGACATTCGTCAACCGATGACTATTCTCAACTAACGACAAAGACATTGGCACACTATACCTAATCTTTGGCACCTGAGCCGGCGTAGTTGGCACTACTCTCAGCCTCCTTAACCGTGCAGAACTCGGCCAACCAGGCACCCTGCTAGGCGATGACCAAATCTACAATGTAGTCGTCACTGCCCATGCATTCATAATAATCTTCTTCATGTTCATACCAATCGTAATCGGGGGCTTCAGTAATTCAGTACAAAGAAGAAAACCCAATTCACTCTTGCGCTGGTATCTTTTCCAGCAGAAGCTGAGTAGTACTACTGCACCTTTAGGTGAAAAGAAGTAGAAATGTCAGCAGAGTATGGTGTTAGCGCATCTCCCTGGCAGGGATGTTTTAGAACATCTATCAGCAACAACCTTAGTATTGGGCTTTCCCTGCTAGAACACCAATAACTCTCTGTCTCTGCTCCCTGATTATGGTCTGTCTGTGCATTTTATTTATTGTGTTTATATACATAATGTAAAAGCTTTACAAGGACCAAAATAGGAGTCTCTTAGCAGACATAAATCAGTATAACATCAGTGGCATGTTGATTTACACCTGCTGAGGATCTGGCTAGCAATGTTGTACCTGAGCGCATGTTCTCTGTACTTTTTTTCCCTTGGGATCCAGAAAAATCTGGACTCTTTCTGAACACACTGTGTCTCATCAAACTAGAGTGCAGATAATGATGAACAGAGTACAGACTGTGCAATTTAGTTGTACTGATGGAGGCAGATTTGCAGGACTAATTATTGCCATTTATGTTTTTAGTCCTGTTGTGTAAATTTTTGAGAGCAACAGGTAAATTTTCATCTTGTCAAATGTGATGGTTTTGTTTATTTTTTAAAGCCTTCAGGTCCAATCCGAGTCAAGCTGGGACTGAGAGCACAGTGGTAAAACTGATTTTTCTGGTTGGAAGAAGTTCATATGAACCTTATCTCACATTTCCATTTGTATGCTTGGGTGTCCCTGGTGTTCCACTTTGATTTTGGAACAGGATCAAAAGCGAGCCGGCAAGGTCAGCAGGAATTGTGAAATTTTTTTGCCTGGTTTCAGGTCAACACCCCAGTTAGACAATTAATCCCCTACAGTTCTTAACCAGACGATAAGCTTCTCTTTGTTACATTCACCACCATAGTCAGCAGGCAGAGTGACTGGTGGAGTAAAACCTAGGTTTGCTCAAATGCAGCTTGAAGTGCTTTCAGAAGGTGTATAAACTTAATGACATGTGGGTTTTAGGTTTGTAAAGAATACACAAGGCCTGAAAGATCCTTAATTAATGGGCTTATCTGATTTGAGCTAGGAAGGGTTATACCAGTAAGGCCTGATCCAAGCTAATTGACATGGGAGGTAATTTTTATTCAGGTGATGCCTAGTGAGGAATCCAGACTGTTGGTGAGAATTAGAAAGATGGATTCCTACAAGGCATTTGGAGACTAACTGGGTACCCACTGGCCCTCCAGAGAATGGCAGAGCTGACTCAGAGGATGCCTAAGTGACAGTTTCTATAGATAGAATTCAAGAAAGCCAACTGTTACGTTTATGAGATACGCATTTGCTTATGTACATAGATGCCAATTGGTTTTGAGTAAAGTTTTTAATTTATGTTGTGTTGGGTTTTTTTTTCAAGTGTGGATGAAAGAAGCTAAGGGGTTTTCTAATGTGCTGGCAAAAATTTAGAGAGCTTCTGATATTTAAGAAGTACTTTAGTTTTCTTTGCTTTTCTTCCGCTGTCCTGATTTACACAGCAACTTATTGAAAGGCAATTTAGGTGCTGCTGTGATTGCAGGTAAGATCAAAGCCTCACCTGGGGTCAGCAGGCATGCTCTGCCTGCTGATCAAGAGGGACCAAGCATCTGGACAACAGTGTTTGAATCAGAAAGTTGTGCTAGGACTTTAATTTCTGTTTTCACAGGCCATTGCTAGGAAGAAAAAAATAATCACTGCTGTGGAAAAATGAGTAGGCAACCTAGCCTGACAGTCTTTTGCTAACATAACTAGAGTAGTGAATTAATTCCCATAGTGCCCTAAACTTGTGCAGTGGTTTTTTTTCATGATTGTTTTTAGTATTTTTTCCTGATCATGATTAGTACTTGTCCTGGAGAATGACATCTGTTAATTTCTCTAATTGTATCCGTATGCCAGAAATGGCAGAGGATATACTTCCCCATGTAAAGAAAGATTCCTGACTCTGACATGCAACGAAGAAAGATTAGCAGCAGGATAAAAACAGATTTGTGAGTAGTTAGTAAATGGGATGGCTTCATTTCACTGATCTTCATTACTGGTTAATTGCTTTGCAGTTGCTGAGTCCTGGAGAGTTGTGAATATATTCCCATATCAGAAACATTTCACAAATCAATATTCAGATGGAAATGGATAAAAACCAGTCATTTTGTGTGTTTCTCAAAATAGGAGTAGAAAGATTAAAGTATGGGAGAACGTTTAATTAAACTGTGGATCTCATTGCCATGGGAGGTTGTGGATGCTGAAGGTGTACCTGGACTACCAAGGTGCCTGGACAAATTCTTATAATTAAATTCTAGGCTTCTGTTATTAGTCACTGTTGGAGAGGGGTTACAGGCCTGGGTCTTTCCATGTGATATGTTTCTACTATGTTCTTATGGTTCATTAGTTACAGGATGCCAGTCATCCTTCAAAAGCAGAAACTATCCCTAATGTCTAAGCTGCTCAGTAATGAGCTGGGGTACTTCATAGTAAATCTGGAAGACAAAGATTATGTGGATGCTCTTTGCATAACCTCCTGATTTGTCCTTAGTGGGTTTATTTGGAGAAAGAAGGACACATTCCTCAATGAGTAAAAGACAAGAAAAATAAAAATGATAAATTTGCAGTGAGTACAGTGAATATTTTCTCTGACTCTCCTTTTGATCAAATAACGTTTTCAAAAGATACACATGCAAGCTTAGACTAGAAAGCAGTGGGTATTAGGTTTTGATATGTCATCCAAAACAACACTTGGCAACAAAGTATCCTGAAGGAAGTCCTACTGTGCTTAAGGAAGGGATTTGAAACTGTCCTGTGTACTTTTGCAGAGGCTCACTAACCTCCGATAGCCACCAATGACCTTCCATCTCCACCAGCTGAGCCAAGAAATGTCTATGGGAGAGTCTGGATGCACTTCCCTTGAGAACATATTAGCATGGAGCTTGAGCTAAACACAAGAGACTAAAATATTTCATGGCACAGGGTCCCCCTGGCTCTTAACTTTTGCTATGTGTTAGCATTTGCAATTCTCTTTTGCCACTGAAAACAGATTTTGTCAGAGGTTTCCCTTACAAGATGTCTCCTCCATTCTTGCGTTCTGTGACTTTTCTTACTTTCTCTTTAGAAATAGCTGCCATTCCCTGAGAAGAATCCTACTCTAGGTGTCTAAACCTGTCAAAATCAAAGTGTCTGGGGGTGTAAGAGCTGTGAGTTCTCTCCAGGCACAGCATGACTTTGTTGTTGTATATTAAAAACAGCAGCTGTTGTTGGAGGTGAGGGTTCTGGAAATGAAAAGCATAATGTCCTAATTACCTATGACAGGGAAAACATCTGTGCAGAAAAAATAATGAAATTAATTCCAGGGCTTAACAACTGAATACATTAATTGACATTAATTAATGCTAAATTACAAAGCTCTGCCAATGGAATCACATAAAATGTCCATGAGAATCAGATGCTGAAACAAAATCCTTGAGTCAATGTGAGCACAGCAAAACTTCCCTTAGGAAAAAAGAGGGATCCAGGCACTGCAAGAAGCCTGCTTTTCCTTCTTTCTGTCTCCCATAGCAGAGGGAGCTTTTCTTGGTGTGCACATCTCGGGGTTTGGCTGTTTGGGAGATTAGATTAAGCAATTTCAGTGCCCTGCCCTTTAGTAGTTTATTACTGGCATTTTAGAATTGAAGCCATGGAGAACTGCACTGTAACAGTTCACAGGAATTGCCTTAGTAAATCTTCATCAATGATACAATCACTGCTGCACAGACTCCTATGATCACAGCAGAAATAGACATAGTCCCCATTCCTCCATTAAAACAGGATAGAAAAACTTCAGTGACCTCTAATGGATGTCAACCTGACCTGCTCTTTAAAATCTCTTGTGGAGGAGATTCCTTAATCTTCTTTGCTGGCTGGCCCCAGCAGCACCTGTCCTGTTACCTCCCTGTGCTCTCAGGATAGATAACCCATTTGCATGGGAAGTAAGACAGCACTGCAGTCTCCTCTTAGTGTCTCCCAGACAGACGGCATGCCTGTGGAAGTAGCAGGAAACAAGATGGGAAACAGAGGTCTGATCCTACATAGCTCTGTGCTGGGTGATTCAATCCCATGTATGAAAAGCCACCTACTCTTGCCAATAGCTCACGGGGCGGTGGGGCCAGCCATTTCAACTGACACTGCTTTGTTTAAGCTTGGGATTGCCAGGCTTTTCACTCAGGAACCTCACTGAGACAGAATGAGACCCCACCTGGAGTACTGGACCCAGCTCTGGAGCCCTCAGGACAGGAAAGGCATGGACCTGTTGGAGCAGGTCCGGAGGAGGGCTGCAAAAATGATCAGAGGGCTGGAGCACCTCTCCTATGAAGACAGTCTGAGAGAGTTGGGGTTGTTCAGCTTGGAGAAGAGAAGGCTCTGGGGAGAGCTCATTGTGGCCTTTCAGTAGTTAAAGGGGGCTTATAAGAAAGATGGGGACAAACTTTTAGCAGGGCCTGTTGCGATAGGACAAGGGGTAATGGCTTTAAAACTAAAAAAGGGTAGACTTAGACTAGATATAAGGAAGACATTTTTTACAATGAGGGTGGTGAAACACTAGAACAGGTTGCCCAGAGAGGTGGTAGATGTCCCATCCCTGGGAACATTCAAGGTCAGGTTGGACAGAGCTCTGAGCAACCTGATCTAGTTGAAGATGTCCCTGCTCATTGCAAGGGGGTTGGACTAGATGACCTTTAAAGGTCCCTTCCAACCCAAACCATTCTATGATCCTATGAACGTGGAGACTGCTGTTCATGCTATAATGGATTGAATTAAACAGGAAGAGTGGGAATTGGTTGTGTTGCAGGTGAAAAGATGCATTCTCCATCTTATGACAAGGAGGGGACATGCTGTACCACACAGTACTATTGGGTGGTGGAAGAGGCTCTGGCCCCCTTGTCCCCCTCCTTCCTGGGAGCAGAGGGATAGAGGGCTGAACAGCTCTGAAAGTGAACTTTCCTGAACTCACTGGTATGAGCAGGCTGGGAGTTACATCGTTCCCTGCCCTCTCGTGGCTAATGTGGAAAAGATCATGTCCCTCTGAATGGAAATGCATTTTGATCATGCTGTCTGGGCTGTATTAATTAATGTTTTGCAGTGAGCTGTGAAAGCATAAAATGTTATAAACTTCAGTGACTAATAATACTTAGCACTTTATATATTCTAAGAAGACTGCAAATGCCAGGGTAAAATCATCCCTCATCAAACTTTCCTGAAGGTTCGTTACCCTGCATGTCTGTTTCAAGCAGAAGTCAACAGCCCTTAGAAGCAAGGAAAGAAATGTCAAATGATAGATTTTAATTAAAACCAAGATTAAATATGAGATGGTAAAAATCCAGCCATTTCTATTTCAGTGTAAAATGCTACTTCTCTGATCAGAAGGTGGTAATTATATCAAACAAGGGCCTGTGCTTCTCCAACAAGGAGAAAGATTAGAAGTAGTTCTAACATTAAATGCCATGTAGTGTTTCTGTCATATAAGTGCTAATGCTGAAATGCCAAAATCCTTCTTCCTATAAATCAGCTTTGTCATTAAACAAAGTACAACTTCTTAATTGATCTGAAAGAGCCCAAATTGAATACCGAGAATCTGGTTGTGTATTGTAGGATAAATTACCACCATGAAGAAATTAAAATTGTTTTTCTTCATGTGATGGATTATGAGATGAGCACCCTGCAGTGCTCAGAATAGGAGATGAGGACATCCCATACAGCGACAGTGGATGAGATGACTTTAGGGCTGCATTTAGGCCATTTACTTTGAAATATATGACTGATCGAAACTGCTGAGGCCTCTAGTTTCAGGAGAGGGTGGAATGATTGCCTAGGTCTGCCCGAGTGCATCTACCTACACTGTCAACAGACAGTGACCCCTGAAACAGGAGGTGGTCTGAAGTACTTTCCAAGGTGATCTGAATTACTCTGCAGAGTGCAAGTGCTGTAGGAAATACAGAGGTGTGCCGTGAAAGGAGTTCTCAGTGGTGACACTATGGGGCAGGTGTCCTCTGGTGTCCTCATACTTATGTATGCTCTGGACCTTGGCCATGTTCTAAATAAACTCAGTATGTAACCGTGGAGAACCTGTCATGCTCTACAGCAAATCCCACACCATGGGGATGA
The DNA here is from genome assembly GCA_013401275.1 of Pandion haliaetus. Classification (NCBI taxonomy): domain Eukaryota; kingdom Metazoa; phylum Chordata; class Aves; order Accipitriformes; family Pandionidae; genus Pandion; species Pandion haliaetus. Next base: position 4,278 of record VYZV01030439.1, on the reverse strand, counting down.
CGGGGAGACTGTAGAGGTTCAGCACAGAGAGTATCTGTCCTGCAGCATAGACACAACTCTTCAGACCCATGGTTACTTTGGGAGTCACAGGACTTGGGCTGTTTGTTGCCTCTGTAAAGGGTCCTTCACAGCTCTGTTGTTCCCTCACTCAGTTCCTTGCTTTAAGCTTAAGTCTGAGTATCATCCAAGTAAACTCAGCAGGACAGGTAACAGTGCTGAATGATATGCCCTTGACTAGGTTTCTGTCAGACCTGAGCCACAAGCATTACATTGTGCCACCTTCAAATACTGCCTCTGGTCTACTTCCAGCATGGAACCACAGGAGTGGCATGCAGTATCAGATCAGCTATGCTGGGCTCTCTCTTGGTATAAAGGAGCAATGTATAGCTCTGATCTATGATGTAGGGTGGAATGAAAGAAATAATGGGAGGCTGAGGCAGGTGAAGAAGGAAGAAACTTAAAGGAAGAAAGTAATCAAGGGTGGATTTACGAGGGGTGTAAAGGAAAGAAGTGTGTTGCGTTGAATGGATGGTGTCGCTTTATGTCACATGAGGCTGGGAAGCAGAAATGCTGCCTCAGCAAATAGGTTTGTGACAGTAAGAAGAATCTGTGCTCAGAATCTCAAGTGTCTTGGTTTTGTTCTTTTCCTTTCAGATGCCCAATACATCACCTGCAAGATGCAGAACTGCAGCGAAGCCACTCGCAGCAAACCTTTTCCTGGCTATATTGACCATAACTCCCTGATCGTCCAGGATGATTATGTCTTCGTTCAGGTACAGAACACCCTCTTCTCTTACTTATTCTATTATTTTATACTATATTATTCTGTATTACATTATTTTCTCTTCCTTTGCACATGTATGCAAGCTCCCAACTAATCAGACAGTACTGGATCCAAATAATAAAGGCACTGAGTGTATTGTAGCAGTTCCTTACAATGCTAATGGTGTTCCTTTTACCTCTAGTATCTTGTCACTGCAGGGTCATAGAGCTCCTGCCTGGAGCATCCACCATACGTACTGGAGTGCTCTGTGCCAATCCCTGCAATCTCATCAGCACTCTAGGATTACTGCTCTAACCCCCCATCTTGAACTGATGTGTCAGTCATCTGCTATTACAAGGGAGTAGACCAAAGCGTGAGAGGGAAATAGAAAAGGAGGGAGGGAGTCAGGGGAAGAACCAAAGAAGGAGTAATCAGGCTTTATTGTTATGCCTCAGTTGTGATTATAGTGAAAAGGCTGAAGATGAGATGTACTCAGCCAAGCTGTGTTCCAGATGAGAGCTGGTGAATAGATCTGAACTACTGTGGGTTTCATTAGGCTGCCGCCAGTGTCCATTTAATAACAGCTGAAGAGGATGAAAATAACAACAGAATTGCAGGGGACATGGAGGTGAACTGGAAATCATTAGGACTAAACTGGTCTTCCAGTTTATATTCTGCCATGCTTGGGAGTGGAGGGAAGAGAGAGGACTGATACTTTAAACTGGGTGAGTTGATTGCTAATTACCTTCAGTTAATGAACTCAGTCATAAACACCAGTCTAAATCATCCACAAATAAATCTGGGATGCATGTTCCAGAGTAGCTTTTGTGCCTAGCGTGTCTGAGGCATAAATGAAATTTTTATGCGGTAAGGAAAGCAGAGGCATGCATCACTGTTGAGCCATGCTCTCTCTTTCAGAATGACTGTGTGTTTGTGGTTCAAGTGACACAGGAGCTGGGGAATTTCTCTACATACATGAGTTGATTCATTACTTCGTCACTGATGCCTTGGTTATGTGCTCTTCAAGATTGTTAGTCTTCTCTTTTCTGACCTGATGTTATTACATGCTGGAGAGAAGCCAATCCCTTTGCGTCATCTGAAGTCACTGCTGGGGAGATTGTCTGCCTTTCTGAACAGGCCTTGTATTTTGATGCATTTCTCTTTCTGTCTGTAAACTGTTGTATGGTGTTCCCAGTGCTGTCAAATTTTGGCTTTGTTCTACCTCCATGCTAGCTGCACAGTGTAAGGAGGAACAGGTGAGGAGAGGCAGCCTCTTATGATGTTCCCCTTAATGCCCAACAGGACTTTGCACAGCTTCATATATTCATGTTCGTAATGCAGTTTGAGAAGGTATCATGTAATATTTGGATTTGGAAAGCTCCCATTTTATTCCTTAAACTTCATAGGATTCTTAAACAGGAATAAATATAAAAGGTTAAAGAGATAGTACTTGCCAATCATTAATAATTAACATTTACAGGTATGAAATAATAATATTGTAATCCCTGGAAACAACTTCTGCTTTGTTCAGAGTAGTCAAATTCACTGTTGGCTGGTAATTTAAGATGGGATTCTTCAAGTGGTTACATATGTATCTGGATCTATCTGGCTGGCAAGGAAGAGCTAAGTAACACACTGTGGCTGATGCTGGACCCTGCCTTATCCCAGGCAGTGTTCTTCAGATGATGAATAGCCCTATGCCAGACAGTAAAGGCTTGGAAGAATAGATGAACACTCTGAGCATCCTACCCTAACCTCCCCTATCTTCCTTGATCTCTATCTAGCTCTTCTACAACAAAGGTATTTAGAATGAGAATTAGTAGGCTCAAAAGCAGGAGGATAAGGAAATGTGGGTTTATTTCTCCCACTACATTGTGTTTTATTTACAAACTCACACTCTCTCATAAACAATGCTCCTGGCCTTCCTTCCCCTAACTTTTGCCCAATTCCCTTAAAAAAAAAAATACGCTGAAGAGGTTTAGAATAAGAAATAGTTCTTATTTTACTTAATCGGGTATGAACCTAGCCTCTATGTATCTTGCATTTTAAACTACTGCAGTGCATTTTAAAACACTTACTACTAAAGAAAAGTCTTGATAAACCTAGATATCAGGCAATTAAAGCAAAGTTCTGCATGGAGAATCCCTTGGAATATGTGTTCTTCAGTATCTTTCATCCAAGGTTTTCAAAGTACTTTTCAAACATTGATAATACTCCAGCAGCACTGGAAGCCAGATAACATTGACAGCTTTTTTTCTTTCTATTTTTCCCCCCCTTTAATAGGTGGTAGGAAATGAAACCTCACATTGCTCTAACACAGCATTTTCAAGGTCTTGCTATCAGTATTTAGGTACTTAAATAAATGGCCAGATCTACAGAAATGCCAAATCAACTAAGCTTCTCCTGCCTTCAGGAGCTATGAATGCTTAGCTGATCTCGTGACAGATACATATGATGGC
>VYZV01030438.1:1351-24850 GCA_013401275.1 Pandion haliaetus | reverse complement strand
ATGGTTTACATTATGGAAGAACTTGTGGCAATAACCATGAAGAAAAATCATTTTACTCATCTCGATTACTGTCGGGGATTTTTCCATTATGTAAACAATAGCTCATAGGTATTCAGGCATGCAAAGCTTCAAAACAGCTTTGAGAGCAGACAGCAACTGACTTTGTGGAATGCAAACTCGTCATATAAACCTCTTGATAGTTATTATTCTGAGAAGCACATTGCCTCTGTCTTTGCCTGCATAGACTACAAAGTGCGGGAAAAGTACTGAAAGAGCCTGAGAAGTTGCTGGGGGAGCATGCAAATTTATTCAGACCTTTTTGAATCAGTGGAAAAGCACTTCGGCTAATCCTAGAGATGTGCTTGTTATTCTAAACTGTTGCAAATGCCCTCTTAAGATAGTAATAAGAATTTAACTTTCAATTTAGATAGCATTACGCACATTAAAATATCACACAAAATTAGCAATAGTCCGTACACCCTATGCAATTTCAACTGTGTTCAAATTAAACCCGGGGGGGCTTGCTGAAACAAATACTTTTGGGCCGTAACAGCGTACTTTTAAGCACTTGCTTTCAGTGAGAAACTGTGCTTTCTTTGTTTGGACATCATATATGCCTGGTTTTTAGTATTTGGTCTGAGAAAGCAGAACAATCAACTCATAACACAAAAAAGGCAATTTCATCCCCAAGTAAATTTTTCCAACAGCACATAAGATTGGCATGACAACACACTAACACTTCCCTAGTAATTAGTCATCATGTCTTAGCAGAACATAATATAATAAAACCCATTTTTCTAAGATTCTTGTTCATTTTTTTTCTTTTTAACATCATGTACTTTAGATTGCCTCTTTATATCAGATATTACTGGGTTTTTTCCTTCCAGATGCTTAGAGGTTAGGAAAGGATTTTATTTCTTTTCATTCCTCTCCTGGGAAAAGAATCTACCAGCTTGTTATTTTCCTCAGTACTCCCTATATAACAAAAAGTGGCATATATGGAAGGCCTCATTTTCTTTTCTTAGCTCTACTCCAAAGATGCTGTGAGCACCTGCAACTTCTGTTAATTTCCTTGGGTATTGCAGGTGTTCAGCAGCTTTAATGATTGAACGTACTGGGACCAAACAAATGCGAGAAGCTTGTACTGGATCCATGGAGGACTGTGAGTCCTGAAATAGACAGCAGTGAACTTACACCACCAAAAAAAGTATTCCTTCCAAGTGAACACATCAAGAAAGGTGTGACTTGTTAGAAAAATACCTTACTTCTCTTCTTGAATGGCCACGTTCACAAGCTCTCATTATATTTTGCAGACTGAAACAGAGTAAGATTTGTTCCTACTCCTATCTGAATCTCAGTCTGATTCCCATGACTATTACTGTCACTATACAATTAATATAAAAATATTTTCTGTTATTCTCATCTTCTGCCCACCAAAGTTGCATTTTCCCCTTTCCTTCTTTAATGCTGTAGTTTGTTATTTATTTGTTGTCCTTTTTTCTGTGCACTGGTGGTTAATTATGTTTTATATATGCTGGAGAATTCTAATAAAAGCACTAGGACTTAGAATAGAAACTTTTCTCTTTTTTAATTGATGGAAAATCTGCAAGTTTAATTAGGCAACCCATTGAGATAAATGCATCAACAAATAAATTTCCCACTCATGAAGGCAGTACAGCCAACAAGAAACTGCCTAGCAAGTTTCAATTCACTTGGGTACCAACGTATTTACACCCAAGACATTTGGGCCAGATAATAGCTCTCTGATACAGCCCAAGGATTACAGAGTGAACCCCAGCAGGGCAGCTGACTCTTAAGCACTGGGAAATCTCCCACTGGATTAGAGCACACACATTTTTTTCTTTCAGAGTGACGAGCGAACAAGTGCATGCCAGGAATATGCCTGAAGGAAGAAGGGTTAATACAAAACTGCTCTTTGCAGGTAGTTACTCTCTAGGCTCTTCTGGGCTGCTCTGAAAATACGCTGGTCCTGATGACCTGGAACACAGGGAATTACAAAGATCCTATTTAGGCTATGAACCTCTTGTTTACAGTGCAGGTATTTTTCTGTTTATACTATGCACCATCTGAATCCAAAAAAGAAAAAGGCAAGGCTAGTCTGAGACTGCCGATGTCAGCCACTGGTAAAAATTGAGAAAGTATGATCTTGCGATTAGAACTATCAAGAGAAGGAGTATTGATACACAGTATAATGCCTTAAAAAGAAGACACATAAAAATTATTTTAAAATAATAATCACATAATACGGGTCGTAACTTTTATAATACAGCCAGATGTTCAACATTGTTTAATAAGTGACATAAGGCAGCAATGGTATTTATAAAGGAGATACTTATTTCTCATGATTCAAAGAGACATTGCACTTCTGCAGCTGAAAAGCAAACAGCGTACTTGAGGAATCAATTAAAAATAACAGAATAAAAGTGAGGAAACAGCAGTATGAATTCAGAGTTTTCAACCTATCTGCAATTTGCTTCCACTTAAAAACATGACTGTTTCTTCAAAGCAATAACTGCATAGCATCTGGGGGATTTCACGGGATCAAATAACTTCACAAGTCCAGACCAGGCAATGTTGTCCTGTAAAATGATATATGATTGAAGTACATAAAAATGTGTTTGACTGAAAAGCTAAGATATGGTAATAGGTCCACATTTTGAAATAAAAAATTGAAAAAAAAAAAAATTATCCTTAACGCAAAGCAGGAAAAACACTTACTTAACAAGAAAATCAAGGGACGTTTGTTGTGAAAAAAAGGACACCCAAAACAGGATGTATTTTAAAGTCATTATATTATTTCTGGCACTATCAAATGATAGCTTACTACACCCTTCATCAATAAACCTTTTTTTCAGTTGAACTAGAGCAAAGAAATTAAGGGTCAAGTCCTACTCATTTTATGCAGCACATTCTACTACTGAAGCTAATTAACTGACTTTTCAAATGAATCAGGCCAGCTGGATCTGGTCTTCATGTTGCATATGGCTTTTATAATTTCTATTTTTTCTTCCTCAACATATTTTGTGAATCAACCAGTACAAGATTACATCAATGTGTATATTACATTTAGAAAAGGTAAATTAGTGCTAAATGCAGCAAGTCTGATCTCCTGTCCTGGAAATCATACAGATCTCTATGTGATTTATAACTGGTTGGCATTTGGGAAAATACATCATTATTTAAATATTTCAAATTGCCTCTCTGTAAAAATACCAGTTAGAACAAAAGCATACATTTACTACAACTCAGTTGTTCCAAGTGCACTGTGGCAGAGAATAAAGTGAATTTTTACTTATGATAAAATGGAGCTGTTAAAATGAAAGGTTTATGGTGGAAAAACAGAGCTATTCACATGAATGGGTTTAAACTTTATTTAAAAATTTTATTTTGACTGCGGCCCAGAGCAGAAGCTGGAAGATGCTGCCATTTCCTCCTAGGAAATTATTAGTTGTCCAAAAAATGTTTACTGGTGCAGAGAAAGTATGACTGCTGCTTCTGAGTTAATCAGGCCAACCTCAAAATTAGTGTTAGAGGAAACCCTGTAATATAAATCATTATGGAGTAAATGTAGTAGCATTTGCTTATTATATCCCAGGTCTACACTTGTAAAATATATCCACACTGTATGTTAGTCAAATGTACCTCAGTTGACCCATACAGTTGGAAAAAGTGTACCTTCTCTCATCATTGTCTTAATTAAGAAACAATAAAAGGAAATCACAAACATTTTGGACCGAATTCAAAATTTCTTGAATTATATGTTCTAAAACATATTCATTGGAAGCTCTAGCATGTACAGCACAATGTTTGTTTAGCATTTCCAATATTCTTTTTAATTATTAAATATCTCAATCTGTCATATAAAATGAGATCTCTTGCATATTTAATTAATTTATTTTTTACTGTCTATTGACTAGTAATTACCATACAATTAAATGAACATAAACTTTACTGTTCCTGCTTTGCTGAAAATAAAAACATCTGCCGGGCATATGTTTATACTAAATGGAATGAATGCCTATACTTTTGCAAATATGATGAGAATAATAATTCTGCAACAGAGACTTTTGGTCTGCACAGTAATAAATTGGCTGAAATAGTCTCATTTCACTGATGTAGCCTTTAGGTATCATAAAATGTAATGCAAAAATACCTGCTCCTTGAGGTAGCAAAGACGATCCAGAAGTATCAAAACTTCTATGCAGGGAGCCAGAACAACCTTCAACTGAAAGACAGATTAGATACTATAATGACTTTGGGAAAGAGAGACAATACACTTCCAAATGGCTACACTTCCACAGAACAATTCCAGGAAGGTCAATCATTTTCTAGTGGTTCTGTTGTACAAATGTCACCTTGCCAATTTTCCCTGTGGGGTGGACATCCTCAAAACGGACTGTATTAAAGATCAAAAATACAGGGAATGCCATAAAGCCAGGAAACTATGTTATTTAGTTGGTTTCGAGACATTGTCCAACAAGAAAATGATATTATATGAAGCAGAACAATTTTAAAGAGGGAAATAATGAATTTTAATAAAAAGAATTTTTATGAAATAACTGCATGGAGACCAGTCTAGGTTTAAAAGGAGACTGACATTTCTTTTCCAGGGTAATAGTCCCTCTTGAAAAAAAATCTTCCATGTGTTCGCTTTATTATTTTACTGACACCTAATATAGTTTTGGAAAAGGATATGCTCCAAAGTTTGAAACGGGGAGCGGCTTTGTTTTGAGATTGCATACCACAGTGTAAGACAGTCCACCTCCACATAAAACTTAACAGGGCTTTGTTCTAGACTAGCACATATATACAAGGTAATAGTATTAATCCTATAACTTTTACCATATTAAATGCTTCAAGCTCATTCATTCTGTGCTTGTATTTTTCGTAGTAATCCATTATACAGCTGTCTGGGAGCTGCAAGAGATTAAAAATAAATAAAATATCAGAGTTTTTCTAGTGACATTTTCAAGAGAACTTTAAAATGAAATTTTTTTTCCTAATTGAAAGTCACACTACAAAATGAAATCCATGTTTTGTTTTTGAAATTAGCACCTTCCTAAGGTTTATAATAATTTTCCAACAGCAGTTTCTCAGTTCTCATTTACAGTAACTGTTCTTCAGACGGCATTTTGCACTGACATGAAATACTGAGATACATTCATTATTCAGAAAGCTCTAGCCATTCTTAAATGAGTATTACACAGTAAAGTGGAGATAACATTCTCATTTCCTTTTCCATATATCTTAACCCCTCCTCACCCCCGTCCCAAAGAGATTTATTTAAACAGCTGAGGAGTGGATTCTGGTGTGAGAGTTACATGCTTCACTCAGGACGCCTGGATGGTATTTCACATTACAAAACCTACTATCAGATTCTCAAAATACTACTTTGTTTCTCTGTGCCTAAAGTTAACCGTCTTTAAAATAAAATTTTCTCTATTTCCTTTGAGCTACTACATGTTCCCCTCTTCTTTTCCCAACCACCTGATGCAACATTGCCAGCACTGCCACTACGACTGTAAATGCTGCGATGTGGGGCTGCATTTGATACAAAGGCAGCTCAAGAACTCAGCTAAGCCGAATACCCCTTCCCCTTTCAGCCCTTAGCGGCCACTGCACCCCAGCAGGTAGCTAGAGCTATGACCATAACCGCTCTTCACAAAGCATGTTCTCTCTAGGGCAGCCAGACCACACTATAGTCCAGTTTTTAAAGGTCATGATGTCTTTGCTCTTCTGCTGCACACAGTCCTGGACACTAAACGAGACAGTCGAGCTGGCCACTTAAGGAACCTGTCAGACGAGTGGGAAGTAGGTTTGCAATGTTATTAGTGATGGAGGCTGCTGGAGAGAGCAGAGCTGAAAGAGCCTGATGTACTTCTTCAGTATTGGGAGTCTGCAGCATGGCTGCTCTGTTGTGGCTATGGAAAGAGCTAGTCCACAACTCAGCAGAAAAGTAACGATACGGACAGACGTGTAGACATGGCCATTAGGGACATGGTTTAGTGGTGGACTTGGCAGGGTTGGGTTTACGGTTGGACTCGATGATCTTAAAAGTTTTTTCCAACCTAAATGATTCTATGGTTCTATAACAAAAGACTAGGAAAGCTGAAGTGTTGAATACATTTTCGCGCATATTTATTAGTGTATTAAGAGTCATGTGAGAGCATGTGGCTAATCCAGTTGCAAAGAAGTAAAATCTCAGCCTAAAATAGGGAAACAAACTAGAGCACAATTTCACAAATCGTAAGTTTTCAAATCATGTATGTATTATGAACTGCATCCTATGACAGCCAAGAAGGGCATGAAGTGACCTTGGAACTATTACTCATTGTCACTGAGAAGTTCTCAAAGATGGTATGTCCAATGGCTAGTGTATGTATGTCTTTTATTATAGAGCAGTCAGTTCAAATTCAATGCACTAAAAAAAATGGAACAAATGAAGAATTTAAAACCACTGAAAAATAAGCAGATGAGTAATAGTCAACATGAAGTTGTCAAGAACAAATCACAAGTCAATCTACTTTACTTGTAAGGAGGGTGAAAGGATTCACGACAGCAAAACACAACTGGTTGTCATATATTTTGATTTCAGCCAGATTTTTTGACACCATTTCAGACAACAATTTTACAAGCAAATTTAAGAAACAAGGTTTAGATAAAAGTATTATAAAGCAAGTGAAAACTGTTTGAATGACCATAACTGAAGAGTAGTTATAATGAGTCTTTGAACAACTGAGAAGACCTGCTGACTGGAGGTCCATTACAAAATGCAATGTTTTCACTAAGAACTCAGACAACAAAACAGAAACCACATTAACTAAGTCTGCAAACATGCAACAGGAAGACATTGCTAGAACTTAAAATAATTTTTAGAAATTGGAGCATTGCTTAGAAAAGAAGTTTGCAATGCTGTACAGAAAAGCAGAAGGGACTACACTCAGACAGAAATAATCAGCTGTTCAGGATGGGGAACACCAAATGACAGTCTGGGAGATACAGCAGATTACCAGCTGAGCGAGAGTCACAGTTGCGCTACTGCAAAAAAAAGCAATCACCATTCTGCGATATGTATGGGAGAGCAGCCTGCAAAGCGCAGGAAGTAATCCTTCAACTCCGCTTGGCAGTGGCAAAGCTCTAGCCGGAATACTGCATCCATTTTTGGGCATCAGATTTCAAAGAAAGAAATGAACTGTCTGAAAAAGCCCTGAGAGAGAAAAGAGATCAGAGATCTAGAAAACAGGACCTGTGAAGAAAGACTGAGAGAACTGGAACTGATCAGGCTAAATTAGAGAAAATTGAGAGTGGGCATAATAACAGTTTTTACAAGGCTATCACCAAGAAGCAGGGAACAGTTTGTTCACTGTGTCTGTGGAGGATATGAAAAGAACTAATGGGCTTGCACTGCAGCAAAAAAAGTTTGGCCAAAAACTTGAAGAAACTTTCTCTCTTTGCGGTTAATTAAGGACTGGGGAAGTTGTCAGTCTCCATTACAGGAAGCTTTAAGAAGATTTGACAAATATTTTTCAGGAATGATGCAAAATCTAACTCTGCCGTAAGACAAAGGGATGGGTTAGAAAAGCTTTTGTAGTCTTTCAGTCCTATTTTCTTAATTTAGAAAGTACTTTTTCCCAACTACAGAGGCAAGGTTGAGTAGCTGATCCGGCAGTATTGATGTGGACTAACAGGACTTTTTTGGTCTTGTTGCTATTTTATTTCCAGTAAAGCTGTACAAATATCTGAGGAGTTTTTTTTCTTGTCCCCCCTAAAGAGTCAAACTAACTAAAATATATCAGTCATGAGATAAACGAAATAGTTTATTTAACCTCTGCCCTATAAGCTTTTCATTTCAACTGAGAATTAAAAGGGGATAAATATAATGGATTTTTTAAATTACAGGCTATTCGGAATTAAAATACAAAGATCTGTATTTGTAAAAATGTGGTCATGAAACCTTTCTGCTTTTGCTTCCTTTATGTTCTCTATTTTTCAACATGAAGCATTCAAATTAAAAGAAAACAAGCTCTGAAATATTTGGCAAACAAAATGCTGGGTCAAAAATGTCTCTTGGATGTTGCCACACTTGAGTACGGAGCTTTTCCACTCCCTCCTTGCTTACTACACATTCCGACTGAGTGCATCCTGCTGTCACGGATAGATTAGCTACTATTCCAAGCTGTGCCTCAGTTAAAAGTTTGGTGAGTGAACCAATTTAATGCAACAGCCCAGCCGGAAAAGAGAGGAAGTGTCCACCAAAAAGCATTGATAGAAAAGGGTAACTGCTAGCTTGCTATGTGGTCAATTTATTGCAAGAAAACTAAAACCCAGATAACACTGACTTTGTCTGAACCTGCAACAGCTTGCCACCTGGCTTCAGTTCTTAAAAGGCACCCAAGCCAATCTTCAGCTAGCCTTCCAAGGTGAAGCAGGAGTAAAGTATTGCTTGCATTTTCAGGAACAGAACTGTACTTACACATGCAAAGCAAGTCCCATTTAGCCACTGGAGTTGTCCATGCAATTGTTCTCTGTGCAGGGTTGCCACACATTTGTGTATCCAAAAAAAATTCTTTAAATACGTGCACTGAACATTTTTCTTACATTATGATGTTGATACTATGAACTTATGGCCTGAGTGAAAATGCATGAAAAAAACCAAATACATATATTATGCACTTGTGTTAATAATGGACTGTGCACTCAAAAGATCCAGCTTGTGCTACTGATATTCAAATAACCTTCAATACATACAGAGAGGTTTTGGCCAGTATTTCTTTGCTGATTTAGCTACAGTGTCTCCTGGTCTTTATCAGGTTGTGAACAAAATCACCTTGTCTCTTTGCACCTTGATGGTGGTGCATGCTTTCTTTTAAACTGATTTCTTTGAGGATTGGTGTGGTCTCTCCAATAGCTGAACCAACCACGAGGAACTAGAAGGCAGCAAGGTCTCCACGGACCCAGTTATAACTATACCATATGCTGGAGGTGGCACTGAACTGTTCCATCGGCCAGACTCATCTGTTGTGGACACTAGGAGACTGTCAACAGAGCCCTGAGAGCACGTGAGATACCACGCGCCTGTGCACTCCCAAGTTTGACTGCAATCCCACAAACGCGCCGACTGAGCACGGGCTGAAAAGAAAAGAGCCAGGCACAAGGTGTGCGACAATTAGTGATACCACACTTCACAATTCTCCAGAGGGTCTTTTTTCAGAGTTCTGTCCTTCCCTAGACTAGGAGTATTTTGGCTGAATGAAAGTCTCTTTTACTGTCCAACGCTGCACAAGCCCTGCAGAGGAGAGACAGAACCTAAGGATACGGTTCCACGCTCTGTTTAAACAGATGTAATTCCTCTTTGCTGCCTCAAAGGGACTGCTTTCCCCTGCACTGACTGCACATTTCCATGTTTCCACTTTCTTCTTGTACCAGCATTATCATGAACGCTAGCAAGAGCACAAGAAAGCAGTAAGGCAACCCTTTGAGCAGTGTCTTAGATCAGTTCAAAACACTTGGGAGACGATACCATACAGCAACTTTTTACAATTTTCCCATGACTATGGTAGTTAAAAATAATGTAATGTAATGTAATGTAATATAGTGTAAAATAATTTAAAACAGATAATGCAATTACTGAGAAACTTAAGTTTATTTAGAACTTTGTTTAAAATGCATTTTAAATGAATGCAATCTGTATTATTTATAATTATATCTAATTGAAACAAAAGTCACATGTCTTAAGATTCCTTGTCAGACTAAAATGTTATGCTACCATAATTTGAGTGTTTGAAAAACAATTACACTTGAAAACAGCATTATGCACATACACTTTATAGGCTGTAATACAAGTCTTACCCGAGCCTTCATTCAATATCTCCCTAAATAACAAATGAACCAGGAAATCTGTGAGCTGAAATTCTTTCTGTCCAAGAAAACAATTGGGTAAGTCAACTCTTCAACAATTGTAAAATGCATTGTGTAAATTCATTTAGTGCCTTCATTTTTTGACTGTTTAGACTCAAGTTAACTGCTGTGTTAGAATTCATGGGAAAGTGGAGAGTATTGTTTTGGCTTTGGCTCCATGTTTGCCTAACAGCTGTACACAATAAAAAGCATCAAAATTAGAAATAATCTTAGCAAAGACCAACAACTTTGAGGTATTCACTGTCATTTAAAGATATCAACACTGAATTTGGTGTGGGATAGACATTAAGATTATAAGAAATCTCAGGTTAAAAGTCTCTCTCTCCCAATTTCCACAAAAATTCTCCTTTTTAGTTCCCAGTGTAGTTGTATATACTCAGGTTAGTTCATGTCTTAATGCATTATACAATTCCACTGCTGACAGTTCCCCAGTCTTAATGATGTGGTTTTTCAACTTTTTAAACCAACAGTAAAATTAAGCCACACAGTGAGATTCTTCCTCTTACTTCCCTTCATTTGCCAACTGCATTTTATAATATCCCACTAGTCATTGCTGAGGAGATATTACAGGTCAAGGGACACTCTATGGTAAGCTGAGAGGCACATCTCCATTTACTCAATGTCCTCTTCCACGTCTTATTGAAGTAAGTTGTTGTAAGGAATTGTCCCATATGAAAAACTGGCCAAAACGATGGCTGCATTTTTTCTCATTCAGCACACTGATCATTGGTTCACATTATATCAGCATTCAAATTTTCAGGCAAGCATTGAAACAGGATGCACTACGTGATCTACAGAAGCTCAGAAAGATCCAGTGCAGATCCCGCAGGACACATGGCACAACCTTATTGCATCCCCAGTTACAAGGTGTATCTTTTTCAGTTTCACCCCGGGATGACGTCCTATAAGCAATGTAGTTTGGGAGGATGAAAGTGGTAAGGGTTGTAACATACTAAGTCAAGGTGGGCATTTTATTAACTTCATAACAGAACGCAGTGCAATGATGTTTTTAAAAGACCGACAAATGCCAAGAAGGGGGGAAGGTGCTCTCAAATACTTTGTCATAGCAGAAGAGCCAGTCACACTCTTTTCACAGTAGCAACAGTGTTGTCTACCATAATAGCATTTAACTTCCAAGAAAGAAGCTTCTTTCAAGGCAACTTAGGTGACAGAAATGAAAAAGAAAAAAAAACCAAACAAAAAAAAGAGACCGTCACAAAACCCACCAAGTTCTCAGAAAAAATTCTGGTGGCACTTAGCATTACTCCAAGAAATCTATCTGAAAACAAAATTGGTTTAAACCATTGGTATCTCAAATAGCACACCACACTAAAACTTAAATTATTAATTTGCCAGTGGTAATTCTCTAGTTAAGACTCAATTTTCAGAAACTGAGAAACATTACAGATGAGAAATTAACAGCATATTAAGCCATTCGAATTTAGGAAGTAAAAGAAAACCATTTGTCTAAAGAGTTCATATCAGTGCTGAATTAAGCTTAGAAATTCTTCACTCAACTAATCCTTTGGGATAGGGTTAGAGAATGCCACACACGCCTTTGGTCAAAATCCTGTAAGGTCAGAAATCAGAAATTCGTATGAAAAACTACTTTTGCCTGCAAAAATTTAAACATACCATCTATATTAAAGGTGGAAAAAGTAAAGACCAGTCTATTACTTTAGAATGTTCTCATATGGCCATGGAAATCTTATCAAGCATTTTCTAGGAAGGATGGAACTGCCCAAACACCTCATTTTAAAAAAGCGCAGCTTTCTAAATTACTGTAATGCAACTTATCCTGACAAGCTCCACACGGACAGAGGCTTTTTATCTTGTCCCAGGCTCACCCGCTCATTCAATTACAACATAGCTTGTCAATGATGTGCACAGAGCACAGTGTCTCTTAATTACATGGTTTAAAATTATGAAAAAACATGCAAAACATTCTGTTCAATGTATTTTGACATAGTTGTGTTCAATGAATCAGAAGAACACTAGAACATCTGAAGCACAGCTGGTGTAGGACCAAACTAGGAAATATATGTGATAAATTGCAAAAGGCATCGTACGAGAAGCACAGATGTTGAAGTGGGAAGGAATATCCTCAAAGCCTACTCACCATCACAGGAGTAGAACACGCTCAGGGACTAAAACCAGGACAGCTCATGACCCAGGTTGGACTGAGAGCCAATGTGGGAGCACAAGGCTTCCACTTGCAATGTTCCTCAGAGGGACTACAAAGTTTGTAAATGCTCAAGAGGTGTTTCCAAACATTTTCGCAGCCACTGACTGTGAAGTTACCTGCAATGTACATTTACCACTGCATTTTCACAATGCATTTACAGGACATCTGAGTCTCTCTGCAGGAGCCTTTGAAAGTCCCATCTTTACGTTCTTGGCCTTGCAGTGCATTCAGTGAAGTGTTCCCATCTAATACTATAGGAATCTGAACAAAGCAAATTGGAACTATTTTTGCATTAATTTTAAAAGAGCACTATTATCATATAAATAAATGCAAGCAAGCACAGCATAATTTACATCTGCTGAAAATTTATTCAAGACTAAGCCCAATATATTAAACATAGATTTAGCTAACATGAATAACTGCCTCATCTTAAAATAAGAGAAGACATCTCCTTAATCCATGCTCACTCTGCCATCTGAGCAATTATAAAGAGGAAACATATTAAAACTGCAGTTCTAATAAGTGATAAATTACTGAAATTCTCCAAGTGTAAAACCAGTTCTTTTTAAAATTAACATATGCTTTTTTTTTATTTTTTAAAAAACAAACAGAATCAGTTATTTTATTATTGTCTTATAAAACTCAGTCTTTTGACTTTATTTTTTACTTGATAGTTATAGCACTGAGATCACTCAGCTCAGCTATTTAGTTTTCAGGCTTTACAGGTATGTTAATGCTCTTGGTAGGTGTTTGCATCATCAGAATGAAAGCAAAAAGTCACATATGCATGCTCTTGTGTTTTCTTAAGAAGTATCACCACTGTTTTAAAAAATCACCACTACTATATGAAATATACATCAACTAGTCACACTAACTATATAAAAAGTTTCCAAAGACGTAAGAAAAAAAAAAGTCTGACAAAAAATAACCAATTAATGAAAAAAAAATTGTATTTTCACACAAATTCTGATTTAGTATTATCTACCGGTTTTACCACTCAAAATAGTGTGGAGTTTGCAAAAACACAAAGTCAATGTAGCAAAGGGAAGTAATTTAGGAATTCCAATAAAACTGAACTAGTAAGCCCAATGTATACCAGATATCTTTGGATTTAGTTAGTTATATTAAAAATGCAGACATAATTAATATAGGGAAAGGATTACTTTATAAATGAATGATATGTAATATTTTCAGAGATTCTTATAAAAATAAAACAAAATTATATAAAATTATTAATTATAAATAAACTTAAAGTTTTGGTTATTGTAGAGAAAGAAAGCACTAACATGCTAATTTAATTAAATACACTTCTAAATACATAACCTTTGCAGAAAATACAAGATATGACATATTTAAGTTTAGCTACATAGCTACATCAAGGCTTTGAAATATTTTGAGTCTAACATTGACAGACATATCAAATATCGAAGTTGTTTAAATTACTTAAGATGATAAACGAGCTTTTTACAGGACATGAGTTTCTCTTACGGTGTTATTAATGTAAATGCTCCTGTGATGGGTACAACACCTCACAGAAGGGTCTAGTGCCCTTTACTGACCTGCCGGTTGAGACCTGACAGCTGTAAATCTTTTTTGGATGCTCTACCTGAATCACAAGATCAGAAAAAGACAAATGGGCAGCAGCTGTTCTTAAGAAGTCTGGTCAGTGTTAGAGCAAACAGGGGTGGCAGAAACTGCGCATTACCCATCTGTTTATTGTTGCAGATCTCATCTCAGGTTGTTAGATGGGGCACCAGCCAAATAAATGACTTCTTCCAGGGGAAGAGCCCCAGCAACTTCAAGTTATATGCAGGCACTAGACTGTTCGAAACTGAAACACACCAGTCACAGAGACTTGGAAGCTTGGTTAAACAAAACCAAGTAAATCTGCAACAACACACTTGCTGACAGGCACATAAACTCCTCTTTATGTGTGAAAGCTTAAGGTGACCCTACCTCTGAAAATGCCATTGAATCTCTGCAGCATATGTCTACATCTGAAAGGGTTAAGTGATTTGTGAAGTATTTTGACTAAGACAAAGTAACTACCTTATATGCTATTAGCCCACAGCAGTTAACTATAGTGTGAATATAGCAGGAGATGAAATCAAAGTGACTAATAGCTTTTCTTTGCAGATGTGTCAGGAGTGTTTCCAGCCCTGCAAATCTTCCTGCAATCGGACATGGCATTAAATAGCATTCTCTCCTTATTCCCAGACCACACTTTACCTGAATCCTGGCCAGCTTCTCTTCGCTGACCAGCTCCACCCACCGAGGCTCACGCTCCCTGGCAGCAGTGGATCCCAGCTGGGTCATGCATCACAAAGTCTGCCAGACACGCATCCAGGCCTTAGCCTTGTGACCACCTGCCCCCTTTAATCGCCTTAAAGCCAGGCCCTGTGAAAGATCTTTTGCTAATCTACCCCAAGAACTAGAGGACACCAGGCAGTTTAAGAACGTTTGGGGTTTTTTTCTTCAAAGACTCTAGGAATACTTAAATACTTATACAAGGACTTTTTGATGTGGAGATGCTGTTTGTAGCACTTACTGTCTTAAGCAGCAATCAAATGTATTATTAATAAGAGGCTTGGTTTAAAATCCATCTGCAAGGCAGCTACAAACAGAGCTGAAACATGTTCTGCTGAGCGATTGCTCTTGCTGTTTGAAAGAAGCAAGGCTAACAAGTGTAAGAGTGGCCATCTCCTCTAGGAGAAAGAACAGGGATGAATGCTTCATTCTCTTAGGTGGGAGTCCCGCATCCGTGTTAAATTAGGTAAAACAGTGAATGAAAAGGGAAAAGAAAACTTCTGATAGAAAGAATTTCTGCCATACGTACACGACACTGAACGCTCTGCCCATACAACATGGAGCGTAGCTATGACAAAGAAAACAACCAGGAATAAAATATTGCCTTGGTGTGTATCCAGAACAATTACTGAAGCCCTGTGCAGGGCTCCACGACCCACAAAGCAATTCCGTTAGTTCTGAAGCTAGACGCAATATAACCATACCTGTGAAGCATCAAGCTCACACTAAAAAAGACCTTTCTCTGCCCTCAGAAAATGAGAATATTTTGTCAGACATTCAGTAGTCATGGTGTATGTCTCAAGTTTTACTACTGAGGTGGAGAGATGTGTGAAAGGAATGATCCTGTACCAAAAGGCAGAAAAAAATAGTTCATTTGCATCTCACTGCTTAATCTGGACTTGACAGGGTCTTCCACACTGAAAAGAAACGCAATGGAGGAAATTATTTTCCTAAGGTAATAGGAAACTTCAGTCCCTGAGCAGTAACTTGTAACAATGAATGGACCTAGGTGATTGATAAATGCTATTTTTTTGGTAGCAAAACTATTTTACTATTTTGTCTCACTCTAACTCACTTCTGATTGTCAATCTTTTCATAAAGGGCCTGGTTCTTACTCAGAAAAGCAAAGATCTTCACATCTATTTCACAAATGAAAGAGGCAGAGGGGCTTGTTCACATGAAGAATTGGCAGGATTAAAGAACTTCTCTTTACTGAAAAACAATAGCAAAAATTAACTTACTGTTTGGATATTTATCCGTGATAAGAGTCTTCATCAGTTCTATATTTAGCAGAAGGCATACACTTACATAACTGAGTATCAAGGCAGGTTAGGTGTCTTACGCCCTTGCTCTCTTTACCCTGCCTCCACAGTTGTCCAGACTCAAAAATGACTGACTGCATTGCACCAGGGCTGCCCCTTGATCGGGAATGGAGACACTGGTGTGTACAAAGGAAGCAGTTCATCACAAACCACAAGTCTGGAAGGATGCTTATGTCCCACAGTCCAGATTCATCCACAGTGATCAAAACCATCCATGACTTTACCATACATGCCAAGCTACCACACCCTGGCAGTGACTCCTAAAAACTTAGTGCCACTAACCCTCCACTTGTCAGCACATCATGCAGAGACTAAAGTCTCTTCAATGGTAAGCATGGTAGAAGACCTGAGACTCACCGTTTTCTGATTCTGTTTTTTAAAACTTGTTTTTGCACACATAAAACAGAGACTGACATGCAAACAATTTTTTCTCACAGTCCTCTATTTATATTACACAGCACTACTAAGTTTTAGCTGTTTGTTTAACAGCACCTAAATAAATTTATGCATGAAGACAACAACTGCCTTTTTTTTGGTGAATGACGGGCACATTTTGGATTATTCTGGAAGTATCCTTCATATATGCTTACTCTCGCCTTATATTCTTCCCATGGCATCAGTTTTTGGCCACTGCTGGAGGCAGAGTAGACATTTGGTCTATGCAGTGCAGCTGCTCTTTTGTTCATTTTTAAAAACAGAGCTAGAAAACAAATCCTGCATAAATTTCTCTTTGATTTTTGTTGTCTTTGAGAGCAAATGTTTAGGCTTCATCACATTTTTAGCTATGTAAGTATTTTTCTTCTGAAGAGAGGAATTTAACACATTCTCCAATATTGTGTAGATGTAGTGCTGACTCTACCATGAAAACTGCGGTGTCAGAACCACTGTTGAGGGAGCAGTAACAACTTTCCTCTCAGTAGTATCAAAATAGCATGGGTTTGTGCTGCTGCAGATTTCAACATAGCTGGGAAATAAAAAATAATATTGTTCAGATCAGCATAAAGTTCAGTATGCAGCCAGCTGTACATAAAAATGAGGAGAAATATAAACAAAAATGAGCATTTACTTGAATCAGGTCTTTAGCAACCACACAAACATGTGCAGCTTGAAGTAGTTTTGACAGACACCTTTCTCTCAGGGCAACCTGCATTTGTTCAGACCCTTTCCAGGAAAAGGCGGCATGTCTAAAATCAGACATATTGACACAAAGTTTCTATGCTTACTGGTTTTAAATCAAAGAATGTATAACTCTCTACCAGCGGAGTTTATTTAATGGTTTAGAAACCTGATTATTGCACAAACAATTCACTATTGCTTTTGGGTAACTGTACACAAACGGAGGAAGACACCATTTTAGTAGTTACTTTCAGCTGGGGCAAATGCATGCTGTTAGTGCCTATTTACACAGAAAAGCAAACAGGTAACTCAATTTGCAAACAGACTGAAATATAATCCTTTTAAAACACAGTGAACTTCAGGCATAAGTCTTTTTCCTAATGCTGTAAGCATGACTCCAATGCCCTTTGCATTTACTTGTTTATTTGGTTTTGCATTCTTCTTCTAGTTCACGGTTTGATGTGCCTGGCAAATTTTAAGTAGTTTGACATTTTGACTACAGCTTTTAAGCATTGCTTTACCAAAGACTACTGCAACATTTACCTTAAATATCTTACATACTTGCCACTCCTACTTTTTTCTTTGATTTGTACTAAATTTTTTAATAATCGGTCTAATACTCTCCAGTGTCTCCATTGCACAACTTGTTCTCACAGAGTGGTTGTGATCTTCACACAGTCATATTCTATGCCTAATGCTATGTTGCCATCTGTTGACCAATTTAGCAGTTGTAGTACTAAGACAAGACATTCAATAACATAGAAAAATCCCTGGAAGATTTTATAAGTTTAAATCTCAATTTTGTATTTACTTCTTTATTACAAAAGTTATTAAAAAATCTTAATATTTATCCTTAACTTTTATTAATATAAAGAAAAAAAAGTATTGGGCCTTCAAAGATCTTCAAAGGCCTCTTAAGGAGACTGTGTAAAGGCTAAAATAAATTGGAAATACTTTGGGAACTAAATTGTAAGAGAAACATACTGCACGGATGGAATTGCCTATCATGCTATAATGTTACATATTTCAGTTTCAAAAGGTGTCCAAAGGGATCAAGATAATATTGCTGCAGAAAAAATGAAAATAAAAAGGGGTCAAAGTGTTTACTATGTGATTCATTATTCATGGTTTTTTGGATCACTTTCAGTACAAACTTAAGTACAGACAAAAAAGTAACATGTTTGTATAGGATAGTATTTCAGCTGGATTTAAAAGGGTGCAAGAGTTACTTTTATCAGGGTGTATAGTATTAGCACAGGCAAGAAGTTCTTCATGTCTGCTTCACTCGGCATATGAAAAGTATATTTACCTCTAAATGACAGCATGTATAAAATAGAGTATGTATTACATTTTTTTGCCTCAAAGGAGATTTGTAGGATTAACTTCAGAAATACCAGAAAGGCTTAAAAAAATTCTTATCATGAGCACCATGTATAAAAAAGGATTGCGTTTATAAAAAGTCATTGGACTAAAGTAATTTTAAAACAAAATCTTTTAAAGAATTTATACATGGAAGTCTACTTCCAAAACACATGAAAAAAACCAACTTTGATATTGTCTTTATATGAATACATAAAAGTAAGTATGGATTGGCTCTATTAATTTTAATAAAAAAGAGAATGCTTTGTATTTATACAGCAATATACAAACTGAATCAACTCAGTGGTTTAAACATTGCATTGTGGTGCTGACTTCAAGAACTTACATGGATATAAGAATTTAATGCAGTCTCTATTTAGTGACTCACCTTTGAATCATCCAGTTCCAGCTTTTTCAGAGACTTTCTGACATAATCTACAAAGGACGATGATTTGGAGAAAGTTTTCCCAACATGTCGATCACTGCAAATACAGCATTGAGATGCAGGCTTTTATACACCCAACAACAGAAATTTACACATTTTTAATTTAATTTTTAATTCAGTAGAAGTAAATCAGTGGGACAGCTACTACTGTCAAGTTAGTAACAAATTTCCTTTTTCCCCCTTCCATTTAAAACAGAACAAGCTAGTTAATACTTGAAGAAATTTCTCGATGCAGCAACTGTACAATTGTACTATAGTTATAGCAAGGTTATTACTTTACCTAAAAAATTGAGAATTAGTTGAAGGTTTCTTTTAATTTCTCCCCTAATATTTTTATTTCCCTATATGAATGACAAAATTCTTATTTCTGATGACAGATATTTCCTTTTATACTTCTATAATACTTCCGTAATTTACTATAATGCAGCTATAATTTATTTACCCTGAACCACTGGACTGAGCAAATGCCAAGTTGGAGTGAAATTTCACTTTTGCTTGTTACCTTGTGTTGTTATCATCACAATTTTTATTTCGCTAAATGATGCCAGAATTTTATCCTGTTTACAACTCAATGATCTGCTTTTGAAACCAGCCAAAAATGTGGGTTGTTTCAGAAAACATGTTAAAATAATGCATGAAAAACTTAAAAAATCAGATAGGAAGACTGAATCCTAACAGGCCACTACATTTGTTGTCTTCTTTTTGTTTAAAATATCTTGGAGAAACAACACGCAAAGTTTTTGTTAGTCTGAATTTGCTTTCTTGACTAACATAATTCCCCTTCCAGCTGTGCAGTGTAGGAGTTACATTTTCAGCTACAGTAGCTGTTTGTGCGTATTCAGTTACTTAAGAGGAAATATAGTTTCTGCCCCTTGAAACACAAAATGGAAATATCTTTGTTTAAAACTTTTCCCTTCTTCTCCTTAATTAAGGATCAGGATTGACGTCTACTGAGGTCAACAGAAAGACTTCATTCAGAGGCAGTTTTAACACTCCTTCTCTGGCAGGGACCCCCACTCACTGAGAATCAACAGTGACATTTATTTTTAAAGAAAGAATTTCTGTAGTCATATTTAATATTCAGATGCTCTTGAACATTTGGGCTGATGCAGTCTGGAAATCAGTTAATGATGATGCTGTTATGCCATTCTGTGGAAGACGGGTATCTGTCCTCGTAATCACAAGCTACTGGGAGAAAGATACTGCCTGGGTCTGGCTGGGATGGAGCTAACCTCACAGCAAGCCACGTAGTGCTGTGCTTTGGATTTGTGACTACAACAGTGCTGGCAACACACCGATATTTCAGCTATTGCCATACAGGGACTGCACAGCATCGAGGCCTTCTCTGTTTTTCCCTCTGCCCCCCAGGGAGTAGGCTGGGGGTGCACAAGAAGTGGGGGGGGACACGGCGAGGAGAGCTGACCCGAATGGACCACAGGGATACTCCACACCATATAACATCATGCTCAGCAATAAAACTGGGGGGTGAGTCTTTCCAAGGTAGCCATTCCTTTTATTTCAAAAATATAATCTTAATTACTTCCTCCAAATTATACTTCCTTTAACAAATGAAACACATTATCATCTGTCTCACACTTTTTCTTTTCTTTACAATTTAGTAGCCATGATTTTATATGTGATATTTTACGTAATTTTAAAATAAACAAGCACTTATTCTTTCAAGAGTTTGATTTCTGAAGGGTAAGCTGTCTGGCTCTCCATTTAGCAAAAGATTTGGGGGTATCTGCATTAGCACTTATTTTAGATCAGCAGTATAATTCTGAAAGGAATTTTCTGGTTTTCCTCACCTCTCATGCCTTGGTTCACACTGTGGAATAGGATCAGAGCTCAAAAAAAAGTGTTGTTTTCAAACTAAATTAAACTGGAAGGTGTGCTTCTGGATGTGCTCCAAGTGCTAATGGGCATAGATCCCACAGAATTAGATCAAAGCTAACCCAACCACAACTCTAGAAAAAGAGTATAGTGCAGATGCCAGGTCCTCAGCACCAACTCTCCAAATCCCATCCTACGAGGGCGCAGTACTTGCCAGGGCAGGCATAGGCAGTAAGTAGCTCTTTACAGCCCTGATGGCAATTGAGCTTTCAGCCGTTTTTCTCAGGATAAATGGAAACATCTTTTTGTTTTCTGCAGTATTAAAGCTGCTAGGACCTCCGTATAACAGGGTGGCCCAGGATTGTGTTGACTTTTTAGTGAATTTGCTGTCAGTTCTCTGGTGAAGGTATGTTTTACCCACATATCCAGTACCAAACAGGACCTCATTCAGCTATGGGTAAAGGAAGGGCAGTACATTTGTGATGTCGATTTAGGATGAACAAATCTATCCTGCATTTTAATACGTACACACAGTCTGATGAGACTGATTCTTACACCCTTCTGCTTTCTAAGAAATACTTTCTCTACAGAATAGAGGTGGAAGAGAATCAGATCTTTGGTTCGTACTCTGTGAATTCAGAGCTTCCTACCTTTTGGTGACACCATAAATTTCTTCTATAATAACCTGAAGAACAGCTCGATAAAACAATGATTCTGTAGGCAGCTGCAAAAAATTTTACAACAGCAAGGATTTAAAATTGGCATTGAAATTCAGATCAGAGTAACAAAACCAGTACCGGCTTCCTTAACTACTTATTGGCTTGTATTCTTTACAATCAGTCATAACAGGTTTAAGAGGACAATTTACTAATGTTCTTGCATCCAGTTAAAATTATGGTTTTGGGTCAGATTCTAACATAACCATGAATACAAGACGAAAAAAGAAACCCAAACTCTGAAGTAAAAGTTTAAAGGTTGGCAGAGGGAAAAAGAACAGAGGAAAAACATACTGATCATGATCCAAATTCTACTACACAAAATAAATATAGCAATTTACCTAAGCTGTTTTAAAGACAAAAGGAGTAATTCCCTAGCTGAATCTTCATACACTGTAGTCTGAACCATGCAGAAAGTACTATGTTCATGAAAACAGAATACACTGAAAACTTTGTATCTTTGTATATGAAAGATGTTTGCATAGTAAGAGTTAATGTTTGCCAATTAAAAATTCACAGCAAAATGCATTTACAGTAAAAGACTACTGGGGTCAGTGGGCTCACTTATGGGAAGAAGAGGTCTCTCAGCCAGTTGGTGTCCACCATCCCCAAAAGGATAACTTGCACAACAATAATTCAAAGTATTCACAGGGAAAAAATATACAGGGATTAAAAATTAGAATGATGATGTTTCTAACAGGTTCAAGCTTTTGTCATAACAATTTCTATTTTTACATCAGTTGATAAAACACTGGGATAGAGTGATCCAAACCAGGGATATCAGAAGGACATTTATACTGAATTTATGTATTAGCTGAAAGATAGTAAAAGAAGTTAGGAAGGGTAGTTTAATGCCTTAGATTTTAAACTGTGCTTTTTTCCCGGTCTCTCCATTGTCAAAAGAAAACACATTCACTAAGTACAATCACAGTAATAAAAATGTGATTCCATGATGACACATGCTATCTATCAGGATTTGATATAGTATATGCTAGTATTTTAGATTCCAGAAATGCAGAAGTTCAATAAAAGGTCATGGATTAAGAGCATTCAAGGGGGAAAAACATTTTATCTTAGAATGGCTAAAATAAGCAATATTACTTACCATTTGGCCAACTGCAACTCGCTCCAAAGCCTTTAAGAGGGAAGGAATTAAATTGCTGATATGTTTATTCTTTATCAGAACATTTTATAAACACATTGTATAAAAGTCAGAGGAGATGATATTTTAAAAGATGAATAGTGCAACATAACATGAGCTTGCACAATTTAACGTGTTAATACCTTTAGGGACTCATAATCAGCTCACTCTTGTTATTTTGGTTTATTTACAGGAGAAGCATTGATAACTAACTGTATGGAAAAAGACACATGCAAAATTTGTTTGTTTTTCTTAGTGTTGTAAAAGAATTTCAGAGGATTACTTTTTGTGAAAGTGTTAAAAAGAAATCTATTTTTCTTGAGTCTGTTCCTACCGAAATACAAATAATTCACTTTCCATATTCAACTATTTTAAAGTAAATATTAGTTAAATGTACAATGTCTTTAAATACTTTTAGTCCCTAGTATTCAGATAAACTGAACTTCCACATGTAAAGTTAAATAAAATAAAAACTTCAGAGGAACTGCAGTTTAAAATGCCGTGTACTATCTTTCACTAGATTCTTCATACCATAAATCCTGATGTAGGTGTGAGAGTACTTAATTTTTATGACTACAGTGACAAAGAATTACAATTAATTAGAATTTTTCCACAGTTGAAAAGATACTGTGCCTATAAAATTCCAACCGAGTATTAAAGATAGTAGTAGAAATGAAGATAAAAATTCAATAGATTATCTGACACAACAATAAATTAGATAGCAAACCAAAAATGCCTCACCACTTATGGGTCATCATCACCTTTAGTCCTCAGACTCCACTACAGTCAACAGGACTGCTTGTCTCTGAATCACTGACTTCTCTTAAGTTTCAGAACTAATCTTGTATTTCAGACTGTTCTTCAAACACGGTCCAAGCAGTTGCTGTTCCTCCGTTTCATGGCTTTGCCCAACTCTGAGGTTTGACTTTTGCTGTATAAGCTACAGCTCTCATACCAGCATAGATCTGCTGCTGCTTAGAAGATGGATGTGGGTTCCAAAATGTACTGTAAGGGTCTGAAACTGAAACTCTCGTCCAGAACCTTTGGCCCTTGGCACTTTAACCAATTTGAATGACATCTACTAATGAGCATCAGTAATAATGCTGAATGTCATTGCTCAGTAGACTCAGTTTCCC
>VYZV01030437.1:56905-67496 GCA_013401275.1 Pandion haliaetus | reverse complement strand
CGCCCACCCGGAGGTGGGAGGGGGGGGGAGAAGAGAGAGGGGGAGTGGCCACCAGCGTCCCCCCAAAAAACTGGTGGCGGGCGAGGCCGGCGAGGCGTGGCGCTCTCCATCCATTGCCTTTTATGGTAATAATGCGAGAGGGCGCAGGGACTTCCTTTGTCCCAAATGCGTGCAGCGCCGAAATCTGGTCAGGCGTCGCACCCTCTAGCGGGCGCCGGGCGAAGCGGTGCCTCGCCGGCAGGAAGGAAATGGGTGGGGGGGAAGAAGGCCCCGGGCGGCATCGCCTTCCCTTCCCTGCCCGCCGCTGCGGGGACGGGGCTCGGTGACCGGTGCGTGAGCCGGCGATGCTCATGTCTTTCTCGCCCTTCTTCTTCGGCAGCCAGCCATGGATGATGATATCGCCGCGCTCGTTGTTGACAATGGTTCTGGTATGTGCAAGGCCGGTTTCGCTGGGGACGATGCCCCCCGTGCTGTCTTCCCATCCATCGTGGGTCGCCCCAGACATCAGGTAGGTGGCTGGGGTGCCTGTTGGGGACAAAAGAGAGGAGTTCTCGGTGGAAGCGGTTCCCCTAGAGGGCACTGAAGAAGCCCTTTTATTTGGCTTTATAACACAAGAGGCTCCTGCGCTGCAACACAACTGGCGGGGAATACAGCCTCCTGCAGAGCTCTTGTGCAGCGTGTGTTGGAGCGGTTGGCCGAATGCTTTTCTTGATAGAGCGGGGGCAGTAACTGGGGACCTGGCTTTGGGAAAAGCAGGTTATCCATCCCGTGGGGCTTGCCCTTCAGCTGTACTTACTGCTTGTTCTTTGTTGTGCAGGGTGTGATGGTTGGTATGGGCCAGAAAGACAGCTATGTTGGTGACGAAGCCCAGAGCAAAAGAGGTATCCTGACCCTGAAGTACCCCATTGAACACGGTATCGTCACCAACTGGGATGACATGGAGAAGATCTGGCACCACACTTTCTACAACGAGCTGAGAGTAGCCCCTGAGGAGCACCCTGTGCTGCTCACAGAGGCTCCCCTGAACCCCAAAGCCAACAGAGAGAAGATGACACAGGTGTGTAAAACTCCAGAGCTTGGAGCTACAGCAGATGTTGCTGCAGGCCAGCTCTCCTCTTCCATGTTGTCCTCTCCTCCTTCACCACTATTCTCCCTTTTTGCCATCTTTACAGGGTTTTCCTTTCCTGACCTGAGTCTCCTCTTTGCTGGACCTTGACAGGTTTTGTTTGCTCTTCTAAGCTGGCTTTCTCTGAGACTGAACTAGCAACTTGTCTAACTGCTGTTTCTGACTAGACACACTAATCCATTTACCAGCCTTGAGTGACTGTACTGTAGTTTACTTGGCGTTTGTTCTGCTCCTTGCTGTGACATGCGGATGGGTCTGTGGTGGTGGTGTCCCTGCTCAGGCTCTGACCTGGCAGGTGTGGGTGGAGACCAGGCAAGATAAGCATGGACTTCGAGGGGGAGTGAAGTCTCTTACCTAGGGACAAAAGTAAAACCGCTTGCATGGACTTGGTGTAGACCTGTAACAAAAGCCCTGGTTTCTGCTGTTGATTCAGCCCCTTCTTTTCTCTCCCTAGATTATGTTTGAGACCTTCAACACCCCAGCCATGTATGTAGCCATCCAGGCTGTGTTGTCCCTGTATGCCTCTGGTCGTACCACTGGTATTGTGATGGACTCTGGTGATGGTGTTACCCACACTGTGCCCATCTACGAAGGTTATGCCCTTCCCCATGCCATTCTCCGTCTGGATCTGGCTGGCCGTGACCTGACGGACTACCTCATGAAGATCCTGACAGAGAGAGGCTACAGCTTCACCACCACAGCCGAGAGAGAAATTGTGCGTGACATCAAGGAGAAGCTGTGCTATGTCGCCCTGGATTTTGAGCAGGAGATGGCCACAGCTGCCTCTAGCTCTTCCCTGGAGAAGAGCTATGAACTCCCTGATGGCCAGGTCATCACCATTGGCAATGAGAGGTTCAGGTGCCCTGAGGCCCTCTTCCAGCCATCTTTCTTGGGTAAGTCCAACTCTTCTAGGATACCCTGTGCCCCTCAATGTTCCTTCCTGTAAAGGGTGGCCTAGAGACCATGGCAGCCAGTTACCATATTGTTGCTGGTTCATAGCAAGGTCTGTGCTGTCCCACCAGTTAAGTCTTGCTTTCCACACAGCCTGAAGCTGTTTGCTTGAGGGACTTGGGACAGTAAAACAGGAGGTTGAGCCTGTCGGAGCTGTGGCTGTGTAGTGCCTTCCCACTGAAGGGGCTGCTGGTATCTTGGTTGCCCACAGTAGCTCCTCAGGCCTCCTTGGCTGTGTTTGAGCCCTTGCTGACTAGAGACTTGCTTCTTCCTCGCAGGTATGGAGTCCTGTGGTATCCATGAAACTACCTTCAATTCCATCATGAAGTGTGATGTGGATATCCGTAAGGACCTGTATGCCAACACAGTGCTGTCTGGTGGTACCACAATGTACCCTGGCATTGCTGACAGGATGCAGAAGGAGATCACAGCCCTGGCACCCAGCACAATGAAAATCAAGGTAGGATGGAGTCAGGGTAGCCTCTCTGCACCCCTGCTAATGCTGAAATGCAGAGTGGGTGGAGGGGGGTAAGCTAAATTCCTGTTAAAAAAGATAGAAACCATACTTGTGTTTCTGGAGTGGCCTTAATGGCCTTGCTCTGGACAAGATGGCATCTACCCATCCACGGGAATAATGGGTTTAGTGTAAATACTGGCTGCAAAGGAGGGAGGTGGATGTGTGAGGTGTCTTAAGCCTGTTCAGACTTCATGGTATCTTGGCCAAGGCTAGATAAGGGAATTGGGCAGCTCTGTCTTGCAGGGCCATGCATGGCCAGTCACTGTAGTATGACACTGTGCATCTGACCGATTCCTCCTCTTCCTGCAGATCATTGCCCCACCTGAGCGCAAGTACTCTGTCTGGATTGGAGGCTCCATCCTGGCCTCCCTGTCCACCTTCCAGCAGATGTGGATCAGCAAGCAGGAGTATGATGAATCCGGACCCTCCATTGTCCACCGCAAATGCTTCTAAACCGGACTGTTACCAACACCCACACCCTTGTGATGAAATGAAACCCATAAATGCGCATAAAACAAGATGAGATTGGCATGGCTTTATTTGTTTTTTTTTTGGCGCTTGACTCAGGATTAAAAAACTGGAATGGTGAAGGTGTCAGCAGCAGTCTTAAAATGAAACATGTTGGAGCGAACGCCCCCAAAGTTCTACAATGCATCTGAGGACTTTGATTGTACATTTGTTTCTTTTTTTAATAGTCATTCCAAATATTGTTATAATGCATTGTTACAGGAAGTTACTCGCCTCTGTGAAGGCAGCAGCTGAGCTCGGAGGGAGCCGATGCCAGTTACTGGTGTTAGGTTATAATTGCTTGTCTGTAAATTATGTAACCCAACAAGTGTCTTTTTGTATCTTTCCGCCTTAAAAACAAAACACACTTGATCCTTTTTCTCTTCAATTTGTCAAGCAAGCAGGCTGTGTTCCCCAGTGATAGATGTGAATGAAGGCTTTACAGTCCCCCACAGGGTCTAGGAGAAGTGGTGCCAGTATGTGGGGGAGGGAGGGGCTACCTGTACACTGACTTAAGACCAGTTCAAATAAAAGTGCACACCATAGAGGCTTGACTGGTGTTCGTTGTTCATTTTCTTCTGTGCCACTTGACGGTTACTGCATGCTCTGATCTAGGCTTGCCAGGCTGCACAGGTCAGCTATCTGACTGGGGGGTGGATGCTGGTGCTGCGGGTGGTCTGGTGTGCAAGCCACATGGCTCATGGTGATAGAGCAGGGAAGAACTGAGCCTGCCAAACCTGCACAGGTCTTCACAGCTGCCCTGGCTGGAGCTCTCCAGATACTGCTGGTGTGTGCCATAGGGAGCTGCTGGAGGAGCTGGGCTTACTGGGGATCCAGCTGCACCTTCTGAAATGCTGCCAGACGAGTCTTCTTAGCAGGGTAGTA
This sequence comes from Pandion haliaetus, assembly GCA_013401275.1. NCBI lineage: Eukaryota > Metazoa > Chordata > Aves > Accipitriformes > Pandionidae > Pandion > Pandion haliaetus. The sequence continues at coordinate 63,510 of VYZV01030437.1, read as the reverse complement.
TGACTTAGCTTTGGCTTGATGAAAGCAAGTGGAGCGGTGGTGGTGCCATAACAAACATGCCAAAGCAGCTGGCTTCTCCCTTAGCCAAGGCTTCTTTGGCTAGTCTGTAGACCCCTGCCATGGGGCAGTGTCCCCTCTTCTTGCTGCACCAGCTGCCTGAGCTTTTCTGTCCTGCTCCTGGTTTGCCTGGGGAGGGAGGCCTGTGTTTGGGTTGGGAGACTCCTACTGTCGGCAGGCTGCTTGCTGGGTGGAGCAGCTTTCAGGTGAAAGCAAGAGAAAGTATTTTGTGAAGTGGAAAAAATTTACTTCAGAGAGCAGAGCCACTGGGCTGTTACACATGGCTGGGGCCTCCCTGTCCACCTAAAAGGGTGTGGGGATGGGAAAAGGGTGTGGGGAGCAAGGAAGCTCTTGCATGGTAAGTGACCCTTACAGCTCCAGGACTCCCTGTGGGCAGTGCAGGTACCTGCCTCTAGCCCAGCCTCTGCCAGAAGGCCGGTTTGCATGGCTCCTTGGCTCTGTCCTGATCCTCTGGGCTTCTGAATCTGTGAAGCTTCAGCCTTGTTTGATAGATCAAATTTTCCAGTTTCACGAAAAGGAGCAGCCACTGTGGGGACCCTCACAAAACTGTGCTGGGAGCTGAGATCCGGCTGGGCACAGCAAAGCCTGTGAGCCCCAGGAGCTGGAGCCACTGCTGTGGAAGGAAGGAGGCAGAGAGAACCAAGGCTGCCAGGTCAAGGACCAGGGAGAGCAAAGCCAGGTGACGCTGTGCATTGCCAACTCGGGCAGACCAGACCTCGGAGCCTTGCTCACAGGCATGCTGGCTTCCCAAGGCTCCTCCAACCTGCCTGTCTTTGAAGAGCTAATGGCTGTGATTGTGTCATGCTCACAGCAGATGAAAGGCAGGGAACAGGCTCCATTGGCTCTTTAATCCTCTGCCTGGCCTGATCCTGCTCTGGCATCATGCTGTATTCAGGGTGGACCTGCCAGCTTCTGCCCTTCATCTCCCCAGCCTCCCTCCTGACTGCCCCGGGTGCAGTAGGAGCCTGGCAGGGCTGTAGGTGCAGACATTGGGCTGAGCAGACGAGTTACTGGAAGCACCAGTTTGCAACAGGGGAGGTGAAAGAGGTTGGAGCAAGGCCCAAACTGGGCTTACAACCCGAGGTCTTGAAATGAGGTGAGGAGGCGGCAATGGCAGCTCCTGGGGAGGGAGCTGGTGGGAGTGGGGCAGGAAAGAGGCCAGGAGGCAAGAAAAGATGATGGCAATAGGGAAATGGGGCTCCTTTCTCCAGCCCTCCCTGAAATGGTCACTGATCGCCGTGAAAAAATGTGTTGAGACACAAAGAACAGAAGAGATGATGGTGGCGGTGAGGGAAAAACCACAGAGCAGCAAAACGCCAGCAGCCGAGAGCAGCTCAGGCAGGCAGAGGCGTGGGCACAGGGAGAGGGCGAGTGATGGGCTGGTGCAGAGCAGGGGACCCAGGCCAATTTTCATCCTCCAGAGTGCAGCAGGCGAGGCTTTCTGTTAGTTAACACTTTGCAGGGTGTTTTCTCTCCTTTCTTGCTATTTTACTTGCTGTTTCAGGCAACCAGCCCCCCAATAAAATGAGGTTGAGCCTTCCACAGCCCTTGCTGATGCCTCTCTGGTGCAAGGCTGCAGTGTGCACAGCTACTCTGCAGGCTGCTCCAGCAAGACTCGGTTTATTCCTCCTCTGGGCCATTACATGCTGGAGAAAAGAATGTGGTGGCAGGCAGGGAAGCCTGTGAGCATTACTCACTGCTCCCGATTCTGACGAGCAGGGGGGAGCCCGGGGTGGTTTCCTCTAAGGAACGCCAGGCACTGGAAGAGGGGGGATTTCTTTTAACTGCAGTTTCTCCGTCATTGTGTTTCACAGGGCTTGGTTCACCCCTCGCTGTTTCACAGGGGTGGGGAAATGCTAAGGGGCCTGTCACAGGAAGGGTGGTATGGGAGTTGGTTTAGCCATGTCCTGGTGCTTGAAGCCACCAACCACGGGCAAGACTCAAAAGAGAAGATGTGTAGGGAATAATCAGTCCCCTGGCTACCTCCTCCTCCTCTCCAGCACACAAATAGCTGGGGTTGTGGGGGGACCAGGAGGTTTAAAACAGCCATCCATGGGCCAGGCTGAGTGCATCCCAGTCTGGCTCAGTGGTGGTGATGTACTGGGATTTCTCAGGCTGCAGAGACGGCAGGACTCAGCTGTAGATACTTGCAAGCCACCCAGCCCTTTCTTGCCTCCCTTTAGCTGCCTGGGGGGAGCTGGCTCAGCTCAAGGGAGCTGAGCAAACACATTTTATGCCCTTTCTTCCCCCAGAGCTCCCAACTTTCGCTCCTGCTGGAGACAGTCACTAGCACTTCACCTGCAATTAGCTGGTGACCTGGAAAGTCACCTCGCTGAGCTGCTTATGGAATCAAGCCACCGCCAGGAATTAGTGCTGTCTTTGGCAAAGGAGACAGTTGCAACTCTCAGGATTTAGCCCTGAAGGGCCTCATTGTCTCTTAGCTGTGTCAGGGAGTGTTGATTAGAAGCGGTCCCCGGCTGGGGGGGTCCCATTCTCTTGTTAGCGGGTGTATGCTGCTTCAGGAGAGGAGCCAGCTGGCTGTAAGCAAAAGTCCCAGGAAATCCCAGAGCATTCAAACAAAACTGGCCTCCTCGCAGAAGTCCCCTCTGAGGGAGCAAAGCATCAACTTCAGAAAATGGGCTTTCCGAGGTATCGGTTCAGGGATGGGACTGTGGGTATCGGCTGTGCTTGGGGCAGGAGTCCTGGTCTTTGAAGCTGGTCTTTGCAGAGAGATTGCTGACCTGGAGCCTGCCCTGACTTGCATTACACCCATCTGTAATCTGCTTTAGGAGGCCTTACAGTATTAAACTGTACCAAATATTGAAAATCACTTACAGCAGTGGAGCTAGCAGTTCACCCAAGCATACCAAGAGCTCTAGCCACTGTAGTGCAGCTGGGCTTTAGTCATGCTGACAAAAAGATGAGATGTCCAGACTGTATCAGTCTTAAGAAGAATCAGAGGAGAGAAATGACCCAAGACTTTCCAGAGGGAAAACTATAAAATCCCCAGGTCAGTCTGGCCTTGAAGAGTTAAGAGATTTTGTCTTACACGGAACAAAATATCTTGATACTAACATTATTTTGTTTGTTTGCCCTCCTGGACTGGGACAGCATGGTATGTGCCTGCCTTCTTTGGGCTAAGAAAACTGTGTATTAGCCATAAGATGAACAAAGTCTGCCTTGAGATGGCCCAGCCCTGAACTGAACCCATCTTCACAGAAGGCTCCCAAGTGCCCACACTGAGAAGAGTGTTCCTGAAGCGAGGTAGAGCAGGGCGGGTTTCTCCTCACACTGGCTGGCAACCTCCCAGCGACCATCAAGAGAAATGCCAGAGTTCGGAAGTGTAGCTGTTCCTTTACTTTCTCCTTTACTGCCCATCTGATGCCCTGCCTCTGCCTTGTGTTTAACCTCCATGTCTTACCTACGCCACCACATTGCTCATTTATTTGGTGGATCGTGAGTCCAAGTGCGGCTCCTCTTACGAACTGCTGGGAGTCTGGTTTCTCCTTGGGAGGTTCCTATACCTATCTCTGTTCCCAATTCTTATTTGGGGTTGTCAACTGCTGTCTGGTCCATGTACGCCCCATGGCTGGAGGGAACCTGTGGCTAGCCCTAATGCAGGCTGCTCCAGCCGATCGGGCTCGCTGGGCAGGGCTTTTACTCTGCTTATGGGCCTTGCTGATGATTTTATTTACCATTTGCATTGGAAATGCAGGTCTCCTCCACCCTGGTCTCTGCTTTCCCTGATGACTGCAAATATGGTAGGCTGGTATTTTTCCCAGATGTCAAACAAGTCAGTCTTGACAGAAGGGCCTCCGGATTTAATTTGTCATTACCTTCTATTTAAGTGAAACACATGACAAACAAAGCAGGTACAGATTCTCTAACTGAGGCTCTCCTTCATCTGAGGGCTAAGAGGGGTTTTCCTCTTCAACACCAGAGCCTTCTCACAGGCCTAGAAGCAAAATAGGTAAAGAAGACTTGAGGCATTTGCTATTTCTAAGTGAAACCCCCAATCTACCCCCGATCTAATTCATGGCCTTAAATGGCAACAATCAAGCAGGAAGAAAGCAGCAACCTATTCATCTTCCTTCGTGGGTCATCTTTAAAACACATTTTCTATGAACAAAATTCCCGAAGCACACACGTAACTGGAAATTCCAGCGCGCTGGTCCTGTCTGTACTTGAGATTTGGGATGAGGAGCTACTAGTAACAGTGCTGAGCCAGCTGCTCCCCTTGGACGTCTCTGTGTGCAATGGCTGCGCTCACAGCAGCCCTGGATGACTTCTGCATGGCCCTCTGCACATCAGTGAAGTGAAGGATCGTATCTCATGCCCACAGCCCAGGTTAGAATATTTAGCCTGGTGAGAGCCCAGATTGGTGATCATTGCATACATGAGCAGCAAACCTGAAACTGGCAGTTTATATTTAGGGTTTTCCTGGGAGGAGGAGGGTGGTACCTGCAGCCCCCTTATTAGCACCAAGCCCTTCAGTGCTCATGGGTGTCCCGTCTTCCACGCCCCGGCTGCTTCCAACCCACAGCACGGACCGGGAGAAGGTTGTTCTCCCAAATGTTCCGCCGCCTCCCCAGAAAACCAGGGTGCAAACGCAGCCAGCGCCCCGGGGGCCACACAACAGCCCGGGGCGGGGGTGTCCCGCCAAACCGGCGGGGCTCCCTCTGTCCCCCGCTGAGTCACTGTTGTGCCCCGTGGCTCCTTGCAGGGTGGATTTACGTTTTTAGAGCCGACTCAGGGCTTTGCGGAGCTCGGGCCTGGCGTGAGTCAGCTGCCGGGGCGGCAGAGGGCCTGTGGCTGGGAGCTGCTGAGGGCGGAGGAGGCCGAGCGGCTGCCCGCCTGGCTCCTGCCGTCCCCGACGCCTCAGCACTGGTGGCCTTGAGGCAGAGGCGAGGGAACCAGGCTGCTGCCCGCTGAACGATTCGGATTTCCCCTCCGCAGAGACCTGTCGCTCTCGAGATGAGGGCGACCTCAGAGACAACTAGGGCGAGCGTCCCAACATGGACCCGCCACTCCCATAATGGCGCCGCCGCTCTCAAGATGGCGCCGAACGACGGCTGGCACCTCCCCGCCGCACGCCAGGCCACGCTCAATATGGCGGCGCGGGGCGGCCGAGAGGGCGGTGGGGGTGTGGCGAGCCGCGGAAGCTGGGTCATGGCAGCGCCGGAAGAACCGTGCGGCGGCCGGGCCGGCGGGGAGCCAGGCCGGGACGCGGCCGGTTTGAGCGGTGCCCGGGGGAGGCGGCGGCGGGACCGCGCGGCCGCTGCCATGTTCCGCTGTGGAGAGGTGAGCCGGGGCCGGAGGGGCTCTTCTCGCCCTCCGTTTCCCCCTCCGCCCCGGCCCCTCGGAGGGCCGTTAACCGGGGCCGTAGCGGGGCTCGTCCTCTGCCGCCGTCTCTCTGGGCTGGGGCTGGGGGGAGCCTCCCCTCCCCCGGGATAGGGGCGAGGCGAGAGGGGCTGGAGCCGGCCCCGCGGGCGGTGGAGGGGCTCAAATGGCGGCGGTGGTGCCGGGAGGTGCTGGCGGCCTTTTTCCCCGCGGGGCCCGGCCCAGGCTGCCCGGTGGGGTGGGGGGGCCCCGGGGAGCCGGTTCCTGGGGCGGGCCTGCCGCCGTCTAACGGGGCTGGGTACGGGCGCCGAAGTCGCCCTCCTCTGGGGTGCTTCTGCGGGGGTTTTACAGGGGCTGTGATGTGGGACCAGCTCCCCCCTTCCCTTCAGGGGATGCCATGGCATTAATGCCAATTTGAGCTCCATTAAAGATGGTGCTAAAGTCCCAGCCGCCCCCCAAAACCACCATCATCGCGGCGGGGTGGGCTGGGGGGTCCCTGCACCACACAAGTCTGCGTGCACCCTGTTGCCTTCTTGTCAGGCAGTCCTGATGGGTTTGGGGTGCGGTGGCTGGGGTGCCTCTTGTCACCCCAGCGTCCAAGGAAGGGAGCGCGGGGTGGAGGAGAAAAGGGGTTCTCGTGTCCCCTTTGGAGCCCAACTGTCGGTTGTGTGGTTCCATATGGTTAAGGTCTAAGCATGTTGCACAAGAGCTATGGGTGATCCGATGCTGGACTGCGGTTTTCTTTGTGTCTATATATCTATGTATCTATATATATATATATGGTTATATAACTCTTCAGGTTATTGCAATGGATGGCACTTAGAGGAAAGACGTAGAAAGAGACTGCTGCATTATATTTAGAAAGAATCAGTGACAGTCACTTTTCCCATTGCAAATTAAGTGGCAAAAGTGGAATGAATGTAAACATTTTTTCTCCTCGTTCTAAAGTAGCCAACAGTGAAAGAGCGAGTGGAGGTACTGTGGCTTTGTGTGAAGTTTTGCACTACCTCCATATTGTCTTCTAAGGCAAAGCTCTTGGTTTCTTCATGCAGATGGAAGTACTTAAAGATTCAAGCATTTCTGTTTTGTCTCACTTTATAAATCCTTATGAGACTCAGGGTATCTTGTTTCCTCACAAGCATTGCTGAAGTTTCTGAGCTAGTAGCTTTTCTTTTTTCTCTCTCTCT
>VYZV01030437.1:11041-56899 GCA_013401275.1 Pandion haliaetus | reverse complement strand
TTTTTTTTTTTTTTTTTTTTTTTAACCCTAGGAGATCGTAAGTGGGGAGAGCGAGGAGGAAAGTAACGGTGTCAACTTGATGGAGTTCTCAGATGAGATCCTTTTGCACATCCTCAGCTACGTCCCTTGCACAGACCTTGTCCTGAATGTCAGGAGAACCTGCAGGAAACTCGCAACGCTTTGCCTTGACAAAAGTCTAACCCATACAGTTATACTTCAGAAAGACTATAAGGTGGGGAGAGTAGCTTGCTTCTTCTGTTAGCTATGAAGACAAATCTGGCTTCTGAAAAAATGCCAAGAAGTAGAACTTTCCAGTGTGTCTGCTTAAATGAAATGCTCTTGAACTCTGAAATCAAATAAACAATAAACTGTTTTATAAAAGCATTTGTTTTCCAGAATGCTTTGTTAGAACAGCTCTGTGCTCCCTTAGTTATATAAAATACCGTCAGTGAAAACTATCTTCTCTGTGTTTCTGCAAGCTAAAATTGAAGTCAGTGTTACTTCCCATTTGTCGCTGTGGTTGTGTACAGTTACCACTTTCTCAAAATACATTTTCCATGTTGTGCAAACAAATCTTGTGCATGCTGCTGTCAGGCATGCAGTCAGCTAAGCCAGAAATTGTATATGTGTTGCAACAAAAATAAAGCTTGGGAATGAAGGGTGATACGTTTTATGAGGACTGTATCACCCAGTGCAGGCAAAGGGAAGCCTCTCTTACTCATTTCCAAAAGAGGAAACTAGATAAAGGAGAATGGAAACATTCTTCTTTCAATTTGAGTTTCCATAGATAGCTAGTTCTGCTGAAATAGCTTTGCTTTTAGAAAATGGAGATAGTCCTCCATTCCACTATCAGTTGCTGAACAGATTTGGCCTCACAGTCAGTAATGCAGAACTGCACAGACTGAGAAGCTAAAGGAAGTGTAATCTTAAAGAGTCCAAAGCATGGCAGACTAAGCCAGCTACCAGCAATATAATAATTCTTAGACTGTGCTGGCATCCTGAGACCTTTGGATGAGCCATGTAATCTAAGTGCTAACCACTGTTATCCCCATCACCAGATGGGAAACTGAGTCAGTACACACCATTGCCGTATATCTCATTGCATCTGGTTTTGTTTGAGTACAGGTAAACAAAGACAAAGTGAAGCAACTGATGAGGGATATCGGAAAAGAGATTTACCAGTTGAACATGGCTGGTTGCTATTGGCTGCCCAGCTCCACTATTGATCACGTAACACGGTGCAAGAACCTGGTAAAACTGAACTTGTCTGGGTGCCACGTCACCTCTCTCCGTCTCTCAAAGATGCTGTCCACGCTCCAGCACCTGCGCTCCCTGGCGATAGATGTAAATCCCGGTTTCGATGCCAGTCAGCTAAGCAGTGAGTGTAAAGCCACTCTTAGCCGTGTCTTGGAATTGAAGCAAACTCTTTACACGCCATCATATGGTGTTGTCCCATGCTGCACTAGCCTTGAGAAACTGCTGCTTTATTTTGAGATCCTTGATCGCTCACGAGAAGGTTTTATGCTCTCTGGGCAGCTAATGGTAGGTGAGAGCAATGTGCCCCATTACCAGAACCTCCGTGTCTTCTATGCCAGGCTGGCTCCTGGCTATGTTAATCAGGAGGTTGTGAGGCTGTACTTGGCAGTGCTAAGTGATCGGACACCTGAGAACCTTCACGCCTTCCTTATTTCTGCCCCTGGTAGCTTTGCGGAGACGGGAGCAACTAAAAACCTCCTAGACTCTATGGCTCGAAATGTACGTCTGGATGCTTTACAATTGCCCAAAGCCTGGATTAATGGCTCTGGGCTCCTGCAACACTTGAAGTTCAACAACCCTTTCTACTTCAGCTTTAGCCGATGCACCTTATCTGGCGGTCACCTGATCCAGAGGGTTATTAATGGTGGGAAGGATCTTAAAAGCTTGACCAGTTTGAATCTCAGTGGCTGCGTTCACTGTCTGGCTCCGGAGTCCTTGTTTCGAAAAGCAGAAGATGACATTGACAGTAGCATTCTGGAAAGCCTGGTAGTGTCTTGCTGCAACCTGAGACACCTCAACCTCTCTGCAGCTCACCATCACAGCTCAGAAAGCATAGGGAATCACTTGTGCCAGCTTCTGTCCAGGCTAAAGCACCTGCTCTCATTAGCATTACCGGTTTGCTCCATCACAGATGTTGCTGCAAATGTGGAGAAACCTCCCACGGCATCTAATTTGGTGCCCCAAACCTTTGGAAGAAAAGTTCGGATTGGGATACAGACGTGCCCAAGGAACTTAGCGGACCAGGCAAATCAGAAGATAGAGTCTTCGGTATTCTGGGCTCTGATGGGAAGCCTCCGATTTTTGGAAACCTTGGAAATAATTGGGTCCAGTTTTTCCTCTGCAATGCCCCGCAACGAGCCAGCAATTCGGAACTCATTGCCTCCTTGTGTCCGGGCACAAAGTGTAGGGGATTCAGAGGTGGCTGCCATTAGCCAATTGACTTACTTGCAGAGCCTCACCTTAGCACAACTGCCAAATATTCTTACTGGCTCTGGGCTTATTAATGTTGGATTGCAGTGCCAGCATTTGCGGACTCTTTCATTGGCCAACCTGGGCATGATGGGGAAGGTGGTCTATATGTCTGCTCTCATGGACATGCTGAAACACTGCAAGTGTTTGAGAGATCTCAGGTGAGGGGCTGCTGTTGAACATCTCAATTTTGTTTGCGGATCTGCAGAAATGTAGTGTGTGGTTGGTTGTGGCTAGTGTTAAAACTGAGTGTTCCTGTTCTGGACAAAAGTAGCTGCAATGGCTTGAAAACTGGGTATTTTCCTTCCTGATTTGTGGAGAACGGGAAGGCATCACGTGCTGTCCTTGAGGGCTCAGGATATGCCCTTTAACCAGTGTTTTAAGAGCAAAAAGTCTCTATGCTGCAAGTGCCTTCCTTTTAGATAAGGAAGAGTGAATGCTGCATATTTGGGAGCTAGCAGCCTGTTAGGGCTAGGTTAAATAATATGTGCCTTTCCTGACTTTTTGGCTTTGTGTACACGTACATATCTTCAATTTACAGATCGGAAGAGACCCCTACAATGTCTAGATAATGTAGAGTTCTCCTCAGGTTTCCCAATGAGATAGTTTTCTGCCTTTGGTTCATATTAAAATCTTGCCTTTTTATTTTTTATTTCTTTTTCTTTTCTTGATAATATATTGAAAACATTCCAAATTTAGAGTTTGTCCTGTTGGTGTTCCTCTCCTGGTAGGATTTAAAGGATACTACCAAGGATCTGATCCTAAAGGGTGCACAAAGGAGCTTCACAGTAACCAAAATGTGCTTATGAAAGCAAAGGGCATGAACCACAATGGTTTCCGTGCACCAGTCTATATGAACACAAATGTTACTACTTTAGAAAGATGCTTTTTTGGTTCTTTTTTCCCTAAATCAGCTTCTGTTGGTGAAACTGCTAAACCTGTGAGTCCCGTTGTCATCCTCTGCTCATAAATGGGTGTAAAATGGCTAACAGTAGTAACAGCAAGGTCACTCCTGTGATGACAGTGTGACTAAAATTATTGCTCATCAGCTGAGACTGGTGTTTGTGTGCATGTTCCTGATAGTTGCAATAGTAAAGGGAGCCAAGGTGGCTACACCACCTCAGGAGGGTTTTAATTTTCCACCACTACCCATTTCTAACAGGCAAGGAGCATGTTGGTCTCTCATCTAAGGGATGGCAGCTTAATGGCTTGGGTCATGTGAATGTATCTTTAACCTTTGGGAGACTAAACAGCCATGGAAGAGCTAAGATCTGGTGAAGGAGGTTTGGGTGTGCAGTGTTGCTTTGCTCTGTCTAGGCCCTGTAGTTTCCAGAGACTTTGAAATGGAGGCCAAGAGCAATAAAGACGGGAGGCAGCGTAGAGCTTTGAATAAAGGACGAACAAGGGTGTCTCCTTGTAACAGCCAGGCATTTCGATGTAAGCTGTCATTGTTCTTTCCTGAGTAAAGTCTAAGGTTTTATATAGGTTTAAGAGAATTTTAATGTTTAGCACTTCCTCCTGATAATGTAGTTTCCTTTTCATTTGACTAATGCTCTGCTGCTTCTACCCTTTTTTCCCCTCCCCATTTTCCGGGCTGAGAAACTAGTTTAAGGGGATATTCCAAAGCAACATTGTCATCTAGCGAGTGAAAGGCAGTATTGCAAGTATGGTTGTGTCACAGAGATTAACCTAGAAACCTGCTGTAAGGTTGCAGGAGATTCAGTGCTTTTTGTCCTGAATTTACAACGGACCAATAACGCCGCTGAAAAATTCAAGAGGCTTCCCATCTCCTTAATATTAATTTTAAGCTATTACCCAAAGTGCTCATGGGCCGTTGGGATCTCTTCAGGCAATGCTACCTGACTGGCAGTCACAGGCTGAGTCTCTAAGACAGAATTTATCAATTAACAGGATTAAGTTGCTGAGATATCCCTGCATACTACAAAACCCATGCAGAGATTATCCAGATCAGGTTGGGACCGACAGCTTGTTATCACCTAATGGATTAACCTTCTTGGAGGTCTTGGCCTTGCTGACCCAATGACTGGGATTCCCAAGTGCTCTGAGGTCTTGTAGTAAATCTGCACTAAGCAGATGTACTCTCCTGGTGACACCAACCCTAAGCAGGTTCTGCTTCCTGCAGACTGGTTTCCGTGAAGGAGTCATCCAGTTATGCTGCTGGTTAAACCGTAGACCCCTTGTTGGTCGGGTATGGCTTCACCATGTCATTTTGTTGTCCTGCTCTGGGCTGTGACACAAGGTTGTGGATAGCCATGATAGAGAATCCTGTCTCTTCTCTGGGCCAAGTGTTTAAGATAAAGGTTGGGTTGATGATGGTTATTCTTCCCGTGGGAGAGCAGTAGCTTTGATCCTTTGCCATCCTCTTACCAGGGGGCCGGTTGTGGTCACTCTCTTGGCCCAGAGGCCCAAGTTCTGCATCAGCATGCGTTCATTGTGGATTTTTCATGCCTGCTTCTCTCTAGGCAGTAAACTGAAGATGACCAGTTTGATCAGTGTTTGGTGCACTGGAGCAGTAAGTCCTTAAATTTACATCAACTGCTGAGTGGATATCAGGTGGCAAAAACCAAGCTGTGCTTGTCATAAGACCAGAATGGGTCTGCTGGTCAGACCTAAGGCCCATCTTACCCAACGTGCTCTGTGGAAAACTTGCAAAACCAGGGTTACTCCCTGTGGGTGCTGGAATTCTGCAGTTTAGGGCCTTTCTGCCTATTTGTGTCCTTGGCCTTTAGCACACACTGTTCAAGAGTAACTAGCAAGCAAGAGGTCTGAGCTTGCAATGTCGGGTTTGTTATGCCATACCGCTAGCACAAGCAGGTAGAAGGTTATCGCATGTGTAAGTGAAACAGGAGGTGGGGGACACTGGTTGCTCCGTTTGCCAGCCCCCCATGAATGTGTTGTCTTCCCTCTTGTCTGAAAGCAGCCCAAGCATGAATTGCTCATTGACTTGTTTTTGTTTATTCTTGCAGGCTGGAACAGCCATACTTCTGTGCCGGTGCCCAGTTCTTCCAGGCACTGAGTCATTGCTCCTCTCTCCAGCGGCTTTGCATCGTCTCCCGGAGTGGGACTCTGCAGTCTGACGCAGTGATGTCATTCATGGCCAACTGCCTTGAGGTCATCATGTGCCACATGTTTATGGGAGAATCTCTTACCGTTTGCAAAAATCTCCAGCAATCTATTGTCCGGAGGTGAGTGCAGAAAGGGGTTGATGTGGGATTTCTGGAGCTGTTGAAGATTTATCTCCATTTCCTTGCTTGCCAAGGTTTATATGGCTTGGAGCACTTGTTCCAAGAAGCTAATAGGTACTGTGTAACTGCTTGGCACATGAACTAGCCTCTTATTTTAATAAGAGTGAATCAGTGAAATATTTGAAGGTATTATATGAATTTTTGATACCATTCCCACCCATGTTCTCTGCAGTTCTGTTGGCTGAGTTGAAGTTCTGGATGTAAAGCTCCATCATAAATCAAATGACACTTTTTGTGTAAACAAAACATCTGCCGACATTTTAAGTACTGAAAGATTTGACCTTGAAGCTTTCCTCCTTTCCCACAAGTGACTAAGATAATTCTCTGTCCTCTAATCACTTGTAAATGTCACTTACTGATAATCCCCTGGCAGTGTAATTCAAAGCCTTTAAAGGGTTGTTGTGAAGGGTTTTTCTTTGGGGGGTGGGGGGGTGGGGGGCATGTGGGAGAATTGGTACAAACTGCCTTTGCACGTTTGGCAGTTCTTAAATGCATTTTGCTTGGCCCCTTGCAGTGTTCTGAGGCTCACGTGGCGGGAAACGTTTGTGTGTGAGCCGTGAACTGCATTTGAAAAGAGAGCTTTTAATTATGCTTGGCATTTTGAAATCTTCTAATAGTGGCAGTCATCTTACAAAATATTTCCCGTGCAACAGACTTTTCATTATAATTTTTTTTCTATAAGGCTTTTTCTCCGCCTTCAGTCTGTTTTCTTTGTCACCTACTGTTGCTTTGCCCTGTTAAGCTCTAATAAAAATTTCAAATCACACGGCATTATTATTGCATCCTAAAGGGTGCTCCTCCCCCCCAGCCTTTCTCCAGCTTCAAGCTGACTTATTACACTTGGCTTGTTTCCGCAGATCAAATCCAGAAGAGCCTATTACTATATTAGCTACCTACCAAACTGCACACGAGATTGTTTGTTTGTGCCTCTAAAAGGCTCTGTGACCTTCTGGGGTAGTGATTGTTTGAAACATCCAAGTAAATTCCTTGTGATGTGACAAGGATTCTTTGAGTTTGTTTTTCACGGGGCTTCATATCTGTAAAAAACATTTCATGGTTGATTTCAGTTGTGCTTTGGGCATCCTTAGAAAGGACCAAAAATCTGCAGTTCCCTTTTTTTATTTTGCCCTGCCTTCTGAGATGCCATTGCAGCACTGGCCAAAATTTTAATGTTCACTTACTAAGCAGAAATACGCTGTTCTGCAGTCTTTTCTCCCTCTTTTTCTCTGTTGTGGACCGATTCTCACTACATTCTGTACCTCTTAATAATTTAAACCCTGGGAACTTCCCAAAGAGCAGCTGAATGCCTTGTGGAAATGTTAAAAACTATTTTTGTATTTAGCAACAGTTCTGGCTGTCATACTATTTTTCTTCCTTTGTATTTTATTAATAGAGATATTTGTATTAAAACAGGATTTTTTGAAGTGTGGGGTTTTTTTTTTTTTTTTTCCTTCTGAAGAGAGCATCTGCTCCCACTGCAAATTCTACACCTGAACTCATAATCCTCTGTGACATTGTAATTGGTGTCTCTGGAAATGATTTTGATGTCACGTAAGATTATGACTTCAGGAGGAAGATAAGCAGTGGGAGCAGATGCTCTCCTAAGCAACAAAGATCCTGTTCTCATGCAACTGTCTCTAGTAATAAAATGGAAGGAACAAAATACAGAAAATGATTTGTAAGCAAAGCCTGGAGTCTTCCATGAGCCATCAGTGGGTCCTTAACCATGTGACTTTTCTAGTGTTCCCATTCTCATCCTTGCACAAAAGTGCCTTCAGATGGGGTCAGAAATTGACTTTCTCTCGACTGCATTTTGTCTACTACTCCAAGGGCAGAGAGATGTGCAGTAAAATCCATGTGTGAGCTAGCTCATTGCTTAAACCTGTGGATAAGGTTCTAATTCACACAGCATGGCTTCCTCTAGAAATGTGCTGATAGTGTCTCTTTAATCCAAGTTTCAAATTGGAAGAGCCCATTGGGTAGCAAGTTTGAAGTTATATATCCTTGTGTCAGAATGAAATAAGGTGATTTATCCTATTTTTTTATTATTGTTTGTTTGTTTGTAATATGTGCAGATGCTGCATGTGCAGGGAAAACATGGAGAGTGGGTGGGAAGGAGGAGGCGAGAGGAGGGAAGGCAAGGCTGTGAGCCTTTCTTTGTTTGCTCCCTTTCTTGAGCCAGGGGAATTGATCCATATTCCTCAGGTCCCGTTAAGGGTTAGAGTTCCTTCTTTTAGCACTATGGAGATGCTTTTGTTTAGGTTGAGACCAGCCAAGTGATTGCTGGTTTTGAACAGGGAGATGAGGCCAAAGTGACTCCCATTCTCCCAATGCTTCTAAAAAGAGAAGAAATGCGAGTGGGAACTGGAAAGGTCTAGGGCTGGGCATGCAACGCTAGCTTGCTGCAGGTGGTAGAGCTGGGAGGGCTTGAAAACGCAGTGCAGTGCAATCCTTTTTTGGCTTTGGATGCACAGGAGGGTTTGGATCACTGAAGAGGCTGGGACTGATTCAGGGAGAACAGACTGGTTTCAGCTGCGCAGTTGTACTGGAAGGTGGTGTATATACAGGGTGTGGTGATGGGAGCTTGGGTATTAAATCTCCTGCATCACACTGATGGCTCAAAGCCTGAACTGATTCACAAACTCTTCACTTTGACTGTAAAATAAGGTTAATATTATGTATTTCTGTTCTACTGGCCCAAAAAGAGAGTTGTTCTCGTGTCTGTTAGTCTTGTGACAGCTCTAAACCAGGCCCTGTGGTGTCCATCTTTCTTGTGGGCAGTTTTCTGGTTGAAGTTTGCTGCTATTTGGGACAATTAGTTTATGTATTTAAGTCATTAAAAGCCTCTGATTCAGTTCTGCCTCTTTTGCAATGAAACACACTAAGTAGAACAGCACTCATCTGGAGCCCTCATCAGCAAACAAGAGGCTTGCAAGGGCAAGGTCTCCTCTGAGCTTTAGAGAAGACTGTTTCCCTCTGGGCAGATAAATCATTGCAGTGTTTTTCTTTATTCTTTTTTCTTCTATGTGAATGGGAGGGGTAATCTCCTCTATGGTTCAGGGAGATACTCTGTGCACATAAGAAGGGCCTGGTGGTTAGAGTGGGAGATGTGGCTTGAGTGATCCATATCCACTTCCCTGATCTTCCTCAGATTTCACATGTGACAGTGGTCTAGTCTCAGTTTCTCTGTAAAATGACATTTTTTTTCCTATCACATGGTGCTCAGCTGCCGCCGCAGCCACACTTCAGATAGTAGCGGATCTAACAAACACAGTTTTCCCTTTTATGCTTGGACCCTAACTTTGCCAAAGTGCTTAGCTCCAAGCGCCTGTTGTCTTTGTTTAAGTAACTCTTCTGTCAAAACCACTGCAGTGGTAATTCTAGAAACACTAAAATACCACAATTCGAGGACCCGTGGTTGTAGGTTCAAGGGTGACCCCGGACCTGTTGCAGTTCAAAGGGGCTTCTTTGCAGAAAAGGGAGATTTGCTTGTCCCTTTTGGGCTGAGTTGCCGTGCCGGGATTCTTTCTAAATGCTTGCAAAGAGCCGTGTGTCCCAAGTCCGGTCCGGGCAGACGGGGCTTGCTTCGAACAGCTTTCCCCGAGGGTTTCCACACTGTTATTTTGTGAAATAGTCAGTAGATGGAGCTGTG
Source organism: Pandion haliaetus (assembly GCA_013401275.1). Lineage (NCBI taxonomy): Eukaryota > Metazoa > Chordata > Aves > Accipitriformes > Pandionidae > Pandion > Pandion haliaetus. The sequence continues at coordinate 47,476 of VYZV01030437.1, read as the reverse complement.
ACCTATGGAAGGTGTCCCACTGCTTACCGATGTGTTGCATGCTAAATAATCGTATTTATACGCCTGTATTTCTCTGCCCCAGAACTCTTGCGGGCAAGGAATTTGGATGACTTCAGTATTGCACAGCTACATAGCGTGGTTAGTGGGCACTTCACAAACGTGCAGGAGAAGTTGCTTTCCTGGTGAAGCTTACTGGCAGAAAGCAGGCTGGGAGAGGGGATGGGAAATGCTTTGGCAAATATCCCCCTGGCCTCGAAGACAGATTTTGTTTCCAATGTGTTCCATTAGAATTTTGTTGGTTTTAGCTTAAGATGGATAGCTTCTATCATTGTAATGATTTCAAGGACTCTACAACACCAGACAATAAAATCCTGTGAAAAGTCCTTGAAAAAAACACCTTGGAAAAGATCAAGAAAGCAACAATAAAAAAAAGCAAAACAAAAAAATCTCTGAGAGCACAGCGTCATTAGGGATTCTTCATACATGGGGGAAAGTGTCAAGGCATAGAGGCGAGTTGTGATTTATAGAAATGCAATCCAAGTTAAGCCACAGTAGAGAGCGTGGTCAGCAAGCGAAAGATCGTGGTGCAGCTGAAGTGTGTTTTGGGGAGGTGGGTGGGTAGCTGGGCTCAGCCGCTCATGTCTGTCTCCCAAAAGCATTATTGTAATCACCTGGGGTCCGATAGCTGCTGGGAGAAGGTGCAGAGGACTGGGGCTGACAGGGGTCCTGGTGCAGCATCCCCCAAGAGCTACGGGGTCAGAGTGGGGAGTTGGCAGTCCTAGCTCAAGCTCTTTGCCCCTGTTCCCCTAGCCATGCTGGCTACTTGTTTCCAGCAAATGGGCTTGCAAAGCAAGCGTGCAACTTGCGTGACTCTGAGGGTTAACCAGTGCTGGAAAGTGCAGAGAATTTTACTGGTTTAGGACAATCTGCCTGTTCTGGGGATCCAAGACCTGGAGAAAGAGAAACACTAACTTAACCTTGCTTCTTCTGCCTGTGTCAGGTATGAGCACTGCTTAGTTTGAAGTGACTTTCACAATAGGACTCCTGCCACTTTCCAGGAATAGCTATTTCAGTCTGAATTAGATCTTACTATTCAAGCTTCTGTAGCATTACCTAAATTTTCCCTGGCTTATTATTGTCCTTTTTTAACATGAAACTCTTGACTGGATCTTACCTTTTCTTAAACTGCTCATTCCAGTGGCCCTGTGTGGCTGCGAGAGCCATGATGCTTGCTGATGGGATGAAGCACCCTCCTGGGACTCAGTGGCAGAAATAGGGCTTCCAGGTGGGAGCATGGGGGTGAAACTGAATATTTGGAAAGTGCTGAGTGAGCCAGTCCCTTTCCTGGCATTTATCACAGGACTGAACTATTACAAATGAATTTTCGCTCACCTCGGAGCTAAGTGTTCCCCCCTCCCTTGTTACTATTGCCCTGGATATATCCCTGCAGTATGCCTCTTGCCTGGGTTCTCATTGTGGGCTTGGCCTCAGAAAAGCCCTTTTGGGTACTCCTTTTTACTGTTAGATTGGGTGGGAGGGTGCTGTTAGGGCAGTAAGCGAGTGCAGGATCATCTCTGAATTCAGCAGAGTCCTCCAGCGTCCCTCCTGCACTGTCCACCTGACTGCTGCAATTGTATTGACACTGCAAAAAGCTGGTATTACCACCTAGGGCTTATTTGAGATTTTCAAGCCAGTTTTGCATCCCTTCACTACCTTCTCTTCCTTCTGACCTTGAAAAAGGCCCTCTCGGTACACTGCTGGCTTTCCTGGATCCCAGAGCCAGCACGGTAGCTGCCAATCCCACTCCGCTAGCCTAAGCATGTTGTGGGCTCAGGCCCTGCGTCTGATTGCAGAAGACTTAATGTATCGCTAGGCTGGTGTAGTGAATCATTAGCATCCTGTTCCAGCTTTCATTGTCTGTTTCATTTCCTGCTCTTGGAAAACCCTGAATCATTCTGTCACAGACTGAATAACAAACTGCATCCTTGTCAGCTTGTGTTACCCAAGAATTCCTCGGCGGGCTTGGCAAAGGCTGACTCTGCTTGAGGTGTGGCCCGGACACCTTTGGTCTACCAGGGTTGTTGTTTATGGGTGGGTTCAAATACTTTACAAGCCAGCACGGCTTGTGGGACCATCCCCAGTTTGGCATATTAATGTATCTTCTTTTGGGGGTACTAACATACCCCCTTCTTAAATGCATTCCTGCGGTTGACCCAAATGGCTTGTTGTAATTGCTAGCCCATGTGTTTTGAAGGGAATTCAGTCCTGAAACCTTCCTTAGCGGGTAGATTGGTTTGTGCATGAAATAGGTTTCAAGGAGTGTCCTCCTCTCTTTCTTGGCTGAGAAATAATATTGGAATAGTACTGTTGTGCTTTCTCTTCATGAGGGTGTAAAAGGCTGAACGGAAGCATTAACTGCAGCTTTAAAGCATTTCCATAGTAAAATAAATCTAATTGAGCAGTTATTGCAGTAGCTTTTTAATTTGTGGAAGAGATTAGGAAATAACTTTCAGCTTGCTCTGGCAGAGCACTCCCCTAGGACGTGTCCTGGGCGCTCTGGCATCGCTCTTTGGGTTCTTACTCCCTCCCCCTCTAATTGTCCAGTCACATTTGACTGATGCAGAGTTCAGCTGGCAAAATAATGTAAGAACCTCAATCTGCAAGCGTGTTTGATATAAACCTCAGTTCACAGGAGAAGTAGTGGAGTGTCATTCATGCCTTGCAGAGAGAAACCACAGTAGAGAGACGTAATTTGCCTCTATTCTGGATGAGTCTGATGTGTATTGCTCCTTCCCCATGACACGATGCAGCGGCAGAGGATGCTGCATTGAAGATAATGGGAGAGTTGGCAGTGTTGTGTGCGAATGGCTTCCAGAGTCCCATCTACACCCCTTTGTCTCAGATTGGAGGCTGTAGTGATGGGACTTAAGGTGAGGGGAAATTGTAGGCCTTGGGAGAATTGCCAGTTTGTCCGTGTAGACATGAGGGGATGGAAGACACCCTTAAAGGAAAACACTTTATGGAGGAAATATCTCATTGTGTGGAGTTAAGAGCAACCAGAGGAATCAGAATGGCTTTCCTCAGGAACTTTTGAAGTCCGTTTCTGAGGTTAGAAAATGAAGTCTGCTCAGCATTGGTACTCTGGCAGGGTTGGAAGTGAGAATGGCACTAAGGAATCGGTTTGCTTTAGAGTCAGTGTGTGGAGGCTTTGGACCACTCTTGAGAGGCTTCTGGGGGATGAGTGGGGGGCAAAGGTCCTCCCTGCTCACAGAGGAATGGGCCTGGGGGAATCCCACCCGCAGTTTCTTTGGCATGGCTGGAAGATGCTCTGGAGAAGCTTCATTTTACACTATTAGCAGTCACTGTAAGCAAGGAGAGTTCTTGCAGTTCCCTGGTACTGGGTTCAGGGCATGGCCAGTGGAACAAATTTTAAGTGTATGTCTGGCCTTCCCTGAAAAGATGAGAAAAGTGTGTGTATGTATGTTGGGTCATGCCACTTGTCAGCTGCTCCAGCTTGTCCTGGCACTTCCTCTGTTCTACCGTGCCATGCTTCAGGGACAGGAGTTTCCAGCCTGGCTCAGGTGTGCTGGCTGAAGCTTTCAAGACAGCTGCCATATTTGAACTTTCAAATGTGAGCAAGTCTTCCAGTGCAAACAGACTTACGCTGTGCCTGGTGGAGGATTAACAGAGTTTTTGTGCATGTGGGCGAAAGAGCTGTGTACATGGCAAAAAGTGACTTGGTCTGAATTCCCTTCTCTTGAGAAACTTGGGCCTCTCCAGATGCAGCTTACCAGCCTGTGGGGGAAGTCTAAATGGAGGGGGAAGAAGGTGTGCAACTGCAGCAGAGACTGAGTTGCTATTGTGAGAGTCATGCAAACCACAGTCTACATCTGCTCTGTTCCCCCAAATCAAGCTTCTCCTGTTTCCTTCCTTACTTTTCTTCTTTAGAGCTTCTTTTCCCATAAACTCATCTCAACTTGTGGAGCTAAAAACCTGGCCTTGATCAACTCCTGATATGCCGTATTTCCTCCTTTTATCTGGTGTGTGCTGCTTTTGTTGCCAGTGCTTAATTATACCACCTTGTGTGCCCTTATTCCTGCTTGCCAGCATTTGTGAAGTGGGATGTGCTGAAATGTCTGAATTTGGCATAGGCTTTTCTTAGGTTTCTCTGGGGAAATCTCAAGGGGAAATACATTCTGCAGTCCCAAATACTGCCTTGTCCTTTCCTTTCCCTGTCAGGGAAGGTAAGTCTGAGCAGCACCTAACGCAGTGGACCTGTTGTCTTCTTGGGTCTGTGGTGCAGAGGGTTGCGGGGGGGCATAATCCATCGGTACAGGCTGGCTGGTGAGATTCTCCTGTGGCTTTGGGCTGCCCTTTAGCTCTATCAGCAGGTGGAGTCCTGGGGACTCACTGGCCTCTCTGGGGAGATATGTCTGAAAACACAGACTGAGAGTGTTTCCCAGGAGATAACTGCATTCCAGGGAGTGACTCTTTTGTCTTACTAAAATTGAGGAAATCTGATCAAAGTGCAGCCTTGCTTTAGACTTTTTCTCCTTCTTTTTGACTTTGTCCCTGACCTACATATTGGATCCTGCCACGCTGGTTGGAAGTAATTGAGACCGTAGTGTTAGGCTATTTACCAAGCTGTTCACTTGAAAATAACCTTACTGTGTCCAGTCCACACCTGTTCTGGGATAATTTCGGACGCAAATAACAAAGTGCCATTAACCCTTTCAGTCACATGTAACCTGTTCAAGGTCTAGCTGTAGAGTGAGGTTATACCTCTGCTGATGCCAGGAGGAATTTGTGACACAGGGCGCACTTCACTGTTTGTTTCCTAGCTCCAAGGATGATTCCAGCCAGCTGCTGAAGTCAGGCCCACTATGTGTCTACATCCAAATGAGGACACTTCAGAGACCTCCTTGTAAAAGTTCCCGCTGGGTGGTTGTTGGTTTGGTGTTGAGTCTGCTGGTCCAGAGGTTATGCTGGAAAGTATGTTCATGTGGGGGTATTTTCTTTGTTATTCCAGTGGTTGTTTCTGATTAAAGGATCTGTTTTGAAGGGGCTGCTAGTCAGTTGCCTAGAAAACTTGCTTTCATTTAATTAATCATGATGAGTTTAGTCTGGAGGTTTTGTAGGGGAGAGCAAGCAAGCATATCCTTGGCTTCTCTCCCTTGGAAAAAAAGCAGGGTTTCATGTCTGAAACTGCAGCTCTTTTGTCTCCCCAGGTTGACATCCTTCTCTGTCCTTCAGGTTTTAATTTTACAAGCCATGCGCTTGCAGAGGTAGATCCAGTTTGAAGTCCATCCAGGTGTGGAATGAGGAAAGAACCGTCAAGAAGATTACAGGAGCTATTCTGCAACTCATTAACTCAATCTCTTCCCCTTCTTGTTATCTCCTCCCCATGCCTGGGGCCTTTCGAACTAGTGCTCCAAGTGCTTCTCGCTTAATCTAGCCCACCTGGACAGGTGTATGAAGAAAGGAATTGCCTTCTGGGGAAGGACTAAAGGAGCATAGATTGTGGAGGGAGTCTGCTTTTGGGAACTGCTAATCCCAGTTTAACATTATGACAGCTGCTCGTTAAAATCAGGGTGTTTTTTAACAGGCAGTTAAAGGAGAGGCTTTGCACGCACATTTAGCTGAGAATAATAGTGAACCATGTGTATTTGATTTTTTTTTTTCTTAAATCACGCAAATTGTACATGGAAAGAATTCTCCGGCGTCAACTTGCTGGGGTATGGAATTTACAAGGTTTGCAGTAACATACAGTTTCCTGTTGGGGGGGTGGGGGGGGAAAGAAAATTACAAAGCTTTCTTTTTCTCTTTTTCTTTCTTTTTTTTAATTTTTTTTTTAAGATCAAGTTCAAACCTCTCATATAAATCCAGCCTCTTTGGAAGGTGTACTTGCTGTGTTGGGGTTTTTCAGTTGTCTTGGTGGCAGATTGTCATGTAAACTTGTCTAGGTTCTTGTTTTTATAGCTACATGTAAAGGCTGCTTATAAACTACAATTTTGTATATGGTGAGAAGGCAGCATGCAGATCTAATTTGGGAGAGTCTATATACAAAGAAAGAAGCAGAGGTTTCTTTGCCTTAGGGAGATGGCTGTTTCTTCCTAGCTGAACTTCAGTAAACTTGGTCTATTAACATGATTTTCTCTGCAGGACTGTGGTGTTGGATAAGAAACACGAAGAGCAGAGGCAGAGGTGGGACTATCAAAGAGACATTTGCTGTATTTTATGTAATTTCACTGTAGACTTTACCAACCGCCTCCCGGATCAGCGGTTATTTGCTGGTTGATTTCTTGTAGGCAGTGCTGTGGAAGTAAGAAACTGCGCAGCTCCTACACAAGCCCCCGGATCCACTGAAGGAGCGGTGTCCTTTTCTGCCAGCCCTTAGGCGTGAGGCATGAAGGGCAGGTCTGTGATGCAGAAAGATATAAAATTGCCCCAGGTAGCTTTGTTGCTGGAAGTCTTTACTCCTGCAGCTACTTAGGTTCAGAGAAATTAATTTAACCCACCAGGACTGAGCAACTAGCCTTGGAATGGGAGTTTCTCTGCTACAGTTTTGCTCTTTTCTAAATCATTTGTGGATGGGAATATCCTTTCCATCTCCCAGGAAATGTCAGTCTCTCGTGGCCTTTTCTTCAGCTAGCTGTATTTCTACCTGGGATTTTCCTGGGTGTTTCCAGCAGCCAAATCTGCAGCCATTCCCTCTCTGTTTGACAGAAATCTTGCTGTTCCAGAGCTAGAGATGAGCTGGGACTTTTCCAGACACACATCTGTATAGAGAAGTTTGTTGAGTAGTGAGCTTCTCTTTCGGCCCAACACAACTTGGTTCAGCCTCAAGGGACTGGTGCTGCCAGTTTGACTCTGCCTCCTTTAGAGTGATAATGAACTGGCCCTTGTCACACGGTTCGGAGGAAGCATCTTGGTGGCATGGACCTAATAGTCACAAGTCTTTTAATCTTAAGGGTGTAACTCTTAAGCTATAGCATAACTTCCCTTTAGCCCCCAGCTTTAAAAGACTGAACTCTTGTTATGCAATGTTATCCCCCGTGTTTTCTTTCTCACCAGGTTGCTATCGTGTAGAGCACTTGCTGATGGGGACCTGGGCTTTTTTTTGTATGGTTCTTTTTACATTGTATAAATGGCTTTAATTTTTGCTGTTCTCTTCCTCTGCTCTCTAGTTACAACCCTGCTGCTCCTCTCTCATGTTGTCGTATCAGGCCTCTTGCAAGGCCTGGAATGTGTGCTGGAAGGGAGACCCAGTGGTGTGATGTTGGCAAGAAGAGCTGGGAGGGCAGGAGGAGAGTGCAGCTTTCTCTGAGAGGGGACCAAAAGTCTGAGGCTGTAGATTCACAAACTGGAACCCAAAATTCAAGTGGCAAACAGGAATACTTGCATGTGTTTCTGTTAGGGCAAATTGCTGTGATGCCAAGACAGGGTTTCTACAACTTGGATTAAAAAGGAGGCTGCAGTTCACGAGTGCACGTGTGTGTGTGTGCTAACGCACACTTAAATGCTTATCTGCAGATCTGAGCTTTCTAAACTTGTCCGTGCTCCTAATTGCAGAGTGTAGACTCTGCATGCAGAACAACCCAGCCTGAACTGATAATCCCAGGCTCAACCCCAGAGAATGCCTGGCACTACTCTGGCCTGATTTTCTTAATGGTTCTGCAACTTGCCGCTGGTTTGTAGGTGGTTTAAATTGTTACCTCTGAGCACCTTGCTCAGCTCAGGCAGAGCTCTTAGGATCTCTGGTCCTCTAAGAATACCTTTATGTTGTGATTTATTAATTGTTTAAAACTTCTTCCTCCCTCCCCATGTTAGGCCCAATTTGGGCTTGTGTCAGCTCAGCAGACTCGCTGAAAAGGGGTACAAGCTCAGCCTGCACTCCCTGCTGACACATAGAGAGGAGAGTGGGAGACCCTGACTTCCAGCTGCTTCTCCTGCCTCCTTTGAGCAACCCTTCCTTGCCTCCACCACTGCATGACCTATATCCATGCAATCCCCTTCTCTTGCACTGGAGAATTCATATTTTTCCTTGGCTAATAACCTGTGTCTGATTTAGCTTCCAGGCGGACCGCCCTGCATTAAATGTCGTCATTTTCCCTTTGCTTCATGAGGACTTGACAGAGGTCATCAGAGATGTCCCCATGCGGCACTTGGATGAAATTACCTTGTTTAAAAGCAGAGTGGCTGAGGAACCTCCCAACTTGTGGTGGTGACTGTCACAACATGGAAAGGACAGTCAGCGTGAGCACACAAATAGCTTCTTTTTGGCCTGGATTCCCCATCTTCAGCTCCTGGCCACCTCACTGGATGCTGTACAATCACTTTAAATAGGTGCAATTGCAAATTAAAAACAGCTGGTCCTCTGCAGTGGGGAAACATCTATTGGATATTGCTTGCATCTGAAAATCCTGTCTCAAAGTCTTCTGGAATCTGATGAGTATTTCCTTGTGGTTAATATGAATTGTTTTGTTATTTTACTGAAGTTAACGGTAAGAGAAACTGACTTAATGATGCTCTTTCCCCTGTGTCACCTGGTGTATTTCCTAAGGGCCCCTGTGTACTTTGGCAGTGTGCTTTGTGATATTGGTGGAAATCATTCTTTGCTTCTGTCTATTTTTGGCAAAGTAGAAAGCCTGAGCCAGCTAAGAGGCACAAAAATGTGTTGCTCAGTTGAAGTGCATCACATCTTTTCTATGTTACAAATACACATTTGTAGTCACACACATGCAATTACAGATATTTAAAGGTGGGTTTTTTTTGTTTGAGAAGTACCACAAGGACTCTTTTTTTATTTTTTAATAACAAATTAAGGTAATGAGCGCCTGGACCATGGTATGTTCTTGCTGATGCTGCTTCCATCAGTCTGGTGGAAGAATTTCTCAGCTCTTTTGGAAATCCTTGTCCTAGGGTGGATGGTGCCTACACTGAATAAGTTGAGGCTCAGATCTGATTTAAATGCAGTCTGTCTTGCAGTGTAGATGGGAATGCAGTGTTCCAGTTCTGTCCTTAGATCCCATGCCTTGAGCTTATGCTAATTTTAGAGATGTTACGAAGTATTTTCACAGTGTGATTTCAGTCAGCTTCTCTGCTCCACAGAACTTCCTCAGGCATCAGTAGTGGTCTGCATTACTTTCATATTGCCTTATTTACTGAGCACTTTTGAAAGCATCAGACAGCTGTACCAAAAGCCAAGTTACAAATTCCTGGAGCTACGTTTCTGGGTGGCAGTCGGATTTCCCTTCTGCCTGAGTATTTTGTGGTAGCACACTGGGTCTGTCTTCTGCAAAACAGCTATCAACCAGAGCTGTCTAACTTCTCCACCTAAACACTCCCTCGTGTATTGAGTAGTGTTTTTCTGGGGAGGCCCAGGGTTGTCCAAAGATGATGTCCCCATCTCCTTGTTGGCATTTTCTACACAAGATGCTATCTCCCAAATGGTGTTCTGCCATCAGTGGTTCATAGGAATCCTGGTCTGATGGGATGGATTTGAGAGCAAAATGCATCTCTCAGCTTTGGAGGACTTTCCCTCCTTACTTTCCCATCAGTCAGGTGTGAACCTGCCTGGAAATCTGTCTTGCAGGTGTAAATCTTGAGCCAGACTGTGGTAACCCTTGTGCTCTGATAGGTTACGGTGTTAACGAGCAGGATAGTGTTAGCCTTCTACTAGCACAGGTCTGTGCATTGCTAAAACTAACCCCTGCATGCGTTTGCTGTCTGCCCTGAGTTACTCTCCCTTCCCCACTCAGGACAGGGTGCCAGCAGCGGTCTCTGGTTTGCGGCCGGTAACAAGGTGGTGAGGCCAGCTCATGCTCTTCTGGGAACTGCCGCAGCTGAGCTGCGATCACCTCTGAAGTATTTGAGATTCTGCCTCAGGTTAGGCACCGTGCGGGTGAGCGTGAGGAGCTGGTGCCCTGTTCTTGGCATCCTGCCACTGTTTTCTCTCCCACTCTCCCAACGAGGTCGTTCTTTCTACCTCTTGTCATATTACTTGCCTGTTTGAATCCCTCTCTCCGTCTCCAACAGCTTTCTTCTCTCCTTCTCCCTCACTTCAGCAAATCAGATGTACTTTTTGGCAGGAGCACGAGCCACTGCTCTGTCCAGTTCTGGCCACTTCAGCTTTGCCTAGTTTTTGTCCAGGTTTCTTTCCCAGAATAAATAGGGAGGGTTAGGCAGTGAGTGTTTGCAAAGCTGCTTTCTCCTCCTTGCGCCTCTAGCCTTGGGGCAGGGTAGAGGGAAGGCTGAGGTTAGGGAGCCAGCTCTCTGATGCCTAAGGGGACCTGTTTTGTCCCATGGAGGAATCCCAATGTTTGGTAGGTCCCACAGGAGCAAGGCCATTCCCATCCTCAGCAGGGATTTCCCCTCCACATACATGCTATGGCACCGGCAAGACTTTGGCAGAACCCCAGCTCGCCTGTTCCTGTCCTGCTGGAAAACAGGGGTTGGGGGATGGCGGTAGGCAAAAAACACCTGTTGCTTAATGGTGGTGTTAACCCTTTGGTCTTGGGGGTTAGAATAACCTAATGAAACATGCTGTACCTTTTGCTTGGCAAAGTGATACCCATCTGCCTTGTGTCTTGCGAGATGGGGGCAGGCAATCAGGCATGTTTTATAATGCCATTATTCTGTTGCCTGGAATATGATGTTTAGACATCTGTATTCATGCAAGCAGCTCAGAAGTCCTGATGCAAACGCTACCAGTTATAATCGGGGCTAGGAAAGGTCACCCACAGGCAATAAAGATAGCACCACAAATAGTGATAAAGAGCTAAAAACTCCTTCCACCCCCGACTCCCCAACTCTGGGCCAATGCTTGATATCTCTACTACAAATCCTCTTATGGTGAGTGAGAATTTCCGCTGCTTCTGCACTCCAGGCAGGATTCACCAGATGTTAATAATGTGCTTATTTTCTCTAAGTGCTATTTTGGCATCGGTGTTAATTACAATTTATATTCTGCAACATTTACACTGGGAAAAGAACCCACCCTAATAGTCCCCAATTGGCAGAGCTGGGCTATTAAACATAGCACCATATGTTCTGAGAAGAGCAATATATGGGACTCGGATCCCACTCAGTGCTGAGACTCTGGTGTGCAGCGTTAGAGAAGAACGGAGAGATGGGTGTTTTGTTCCTAGCTTTTATTTAATATGAAATTCCCCCTCCTTTTCTCTGGTCTCTATCCCCTCTCTCCAGAAACCTCCCTCCCTCCAGAAATCTCCCTCCCGCTATCTGTGAGCATCTAATGAGGTGATCTCCGTGCCTGCTGATGCCACTGTCCGTAGTCTAAAATAAATGAATTCAATTACAGAAGGTGCCCTTCTTGCAGGGAGTGCCTCTGCAGGATTCCTGGTCCCTGCTGGTGTTTTTCTTGCTGCTCTCCAAATCAGACCTCTGATCTTTGGGGACTGCAGAAGAAATCTTAGCTTTGACCACCAACGAGCGTGCCTGCGCTTCTTTGGGAGAAGGATAGTCTGGGACAAGTGCCATTAGTGTTTAAAATCAGAAGTTGTTTGCTGCTCTGCTAACATCCAAAGTCTTGTTTAGCAAAGTGGCATTTGGTTCCTGCAGGCTGGGAGGGTCTAGACCTGAACAGCGACAGTGGTTTTGGTGGGGGGAATTTGGTGGGGCTAAGTCATCGGTGTTTCAGTAGGTTTCTTAAAAGGACTGTGGGTTAAAGGATTGCTTCCTCAGCTGTTTTACAAAGCTGATTTCATGGTTGCTTTAGAAAACAGCAGTGTATCCACTGGTCAGTTTGGAAAGAGGGCTGTGTGGCAATGGCCTCTTCCTTCAGGAGAGCTTGGGCTGCAGTCGCTCATCTGTTGGGGAGGTGATTTGGCAGGAGGAGAAGAGATAGGAGTGAAAGAAGGCAGGGCAGGACTGCGTCACGGACCTCGAACTGGAAGCCAGACACCCACCGTGAGACTTGGCCTCAATTTCCCCGCTTGTCAAAGGGGAGGGCTCACCCGCCGCGTGCGAGGGAGCTTGCAGGGGTGCAAAATGCTTTCCCCTCCAGGCGAGGAGGTGCTGCCTTGGGAGGAGAGGGCAGGGCTGGGGTTGCTAATGCAGGCTGACAGGTAGCAGAGCAGCGACCCTGCTCACTTTAATTCGCATGACTACCTCCTCCTCTGCCGAGGCATGGGAGACTCCCAGGGGAGCAGAGCAGGATCTGTCCCTTCGCCTTGCTGATCTTCAGAGGCATGAAAGTCCTGGGGTGACATACTGTGTACATTGTGAGGTGCTGGGTACTTTCTCCCAGCAGCCCTTTTTTAGGATGGGGTATCCCCCCACAGCTGCAGAAATGTGGGGCTTTTCAGTTTGCAGAGTTAACCAGTGCAGAAGGGTTATTTTGTGTGTTTAAGTGAGATGCGATCCCCCCTTGGTCGGTCCCAGCGGAGAGTGTCCATCCAAAGCTCCTCTACCCTATCTGCAGGGAGACCTGTGCAGGGAACCACGCGAGCCATGCTGGGTATGGCAGAGGCAAATCTCCTTCCACTGCGGCTCTCCTGCCTCTTTGATTAGATGTGCAGGCAGCCGGGGTACTCTAGCAGGAGAATCATTTCCATAGAAACCAATTGGGATGTTGTACAGGGAATAATGATTAATAGTGAAGAGATGTTGCCTCAGGCCCTTTTCATTTTTTAGGGGGCAGCAAGGGACAAACCGGAGCACAGGTGGGGGGACAGGCAGGCTCGAAAACTAATGGAAACCATCCCTTCCATTAATTTCCAGGGCAGCTTCCCCTCTTTTCCTCCTACCCTGCCCCCCCACTGCTGCTTTCCAGCTTTCGTCAAATTTTCAAAATGGCTAACCTGGTTAGAAATAATCATAATAATAAAAAAGGATGGATGAGGTCTGACTACTAACATTGTTGCTGTTAGCAGCAGGATTTCAGCCATAAAACATGAAGCAAGGGAGGCATTGACCTTTCCGCTGTTTGAAATGAATGGAGACATCAATATCTATTGTTTTGTGGCATTGACCTCTGACGCTCTCGTTTCACCCTCCTCTTTCTTTTTTTTTTTTTATTTCCCCCTGACACTCAAGGAAAGGGGTCAGTTTGTACCATCTATTGATCCCAATCTTACTTGGTGATAGGGAAATAATTAGAATTTTAAAGATCTCTGCTGCATGCTGGCAAAATACATACACAGACACGCACGCTGAGCCCCTGCTTCCTGCATTGCATTCTCCCCCCTTCCTTGCAGAGATTCAAAGCTCTGACATCTGAAGGAAGACAGATCAATATAGGTTTAATCATGATGGGGTTTTTATTTCAGTTTTTTAAATGGTAAAGTGTAACGTTTTATGTTAATGTTGTCGGAGTCTGGCTGCCTGGTGCCTTGTTTTATTTATTGTTTTAAGTAGCCCCTTCTTTTGTGAACTTCATCTATGTACAGAGAATGTGAAATCAGGCATTGCTAATTAGCTGTATGACAATTAAGTAATGTAGCACAAAACCATTAGGACACTGGATTTGTTTTTGAAGTTTGTCCTTTGAAGTGGAAGCTGCAACTCCCTGCCCAAGGCTGCTGGGGAAAATGTTTTTCTATCAAAACTTTCTTTGAAAATGAAATGTCAGTGTAAGAGTCCCTATTTCTGTCGTCTTTCCCTATAAACAGCGGGTGGAAATTGTTTCTCATTGTAAAAACTGCTGGCATTGATAGAAAGGGGAATTCAGAAAAGCATTAAATGGGCAGTTGGTCTCCAAACACCCTCGGTTCTGGTAGAGATGTTACCAGAACTGCTTGTTTAGCTTGCTGAAACAGAACGGTGCTGCTTTAGGAGAGAAGACCCAGGTCACAACCAACGCCCTGGAGAGGCAAAGGCCTTCAAAACTGTGGGTTCGCCTCTGATGCCTCAAGTGCCATCAGGATGCGGCGCAGCCTGGTCGCAAATACCGACAAGCTCCTCGGTTCGGGCTCCTCCATCTGTGCTCGTTTGACACTTGTGTTTGCATCTGGCCCTTTGTTTTAGTAGTGAGTCGAATTCAGAATGTGCAACTTTCATGTACGCTGGTGGCATGTAAAACTTCAAATAAAGAGTGAAACTGATTTTGAACCAGGTCTCTCTTGTTGCCTCCTGCCTCTTACTTCCCTTTAAAACCAAAGCCCAAAGCCATCCTCCTAGGAAGCACGCTTTGGTGTCGCCTTTTAAGTTCAAGCAATGTGAAGTGAGTTGCTGTGGTGAGGTGTGTGTGGGCAGGGATGTTCCTGGGTGTAGTTCCAGTCTGGACTGGGAGCTGTGGAAGTGTCACCTGCTGGGAGTGCTGGGGTGGGTGGTGCTGATGGGGTTTACAGTCCTGTTCCCCCAGGTCTGAGGTTTGCAGATGCTGCTCTGTGCACCTTGGTGCTTGTGGCTGTGGGCTCAGCTGCACGTTAAAGAAGGAGCTACTTTCTGTTTAGGAAATGCTTTTCCTCTGTGGATCTCTGAGCACTCAACTGCTGAGCCATGTTGCTGTGGGACAAAACAACTGTTATCCCTGGGTAAGTGAACCAAAGTGACTTGCAGAAGGTCTGTTACTCAGAGAAACCCCAAGCTACAACCTACACCTTGCTCCGACCACTCCAAACCTTGGGCAGCAGCCTGGACCTGCACTGCTTCTTTGCGTGAAGCCAAGAGCTGAAATCAAGGGTCTGGTTAAATGTGTACTGGGGTGGCCAAAGTCCATTAATGCCACCATGGCTGCATGGATGTAGTTGAGTTGGGATGGCTGAGGCTGTGGGAAGGGGAAGCCGGTATGGTGGAAGCGAACAGCACGAGCTGCTCGTGATGATGGAAACTGCAGGCATTAACCTGCCCTGGCAGCAGCAGTTCTGCCCTTGCAGCCACGGCAGACACGCGGTCCCTGGATCCTGGAGGCCTGTGGTGGTGGCTGAAAGCATTACTGCCACCAAATATTGAAGGGGTGAAGGGGAGTGGGATGGATGTGCTGGACCACAGCCCTGTGTATGATACAGCTGGGGCAGTACCAGCCTCTGGCCTTGCCTGTGTGGAAAGGCTGGTCAATGCTAAAGAAAATATACACCCCATTGAGCTGTCTCTTGTGTTGCTGTTTCTAGGGCACAGGATAGCGATACACGGGGAAACCTGGCTTCAGGTACTTGCAGAACCTACAATGGATTAAAAAAAATCCACAAAGCAAACATGCAGGAGGCACAGCTTGGTGGAAAATGGTGCAGCTCATGTACCTGCATGCTTAAATCAACTCACCCCAGGTAGGTGAAGCCGTAGGAGATCACTCAAAATTGATGTGTGATCAGTTTTTAAAAGGTGAGTGCATCCATGCAGGACTTGTGGTGGGACTGCAGAAGAGCACGTGTGCTGCGGTCTCTCCCAACAGTGATCCAAGGTACTGCACCAGGTTTTATTTCAGAGGGGATCATGGGCTCTTCTCTGTTGTTTTCCTGTTCTGGCAGGTCTGCTCACTAGGCCATGGAGCAGAGACCCTCCCTTCATCCCTCCTGCACTTGTGTTTAAGTTATGGATTTTATTGTTCCAATAACTTTTATCTAAATGTGTTTTTGGGGGAGGGAGGAAAGAGATAAGGAGGGAGGAGGCTGAGGAAAGAATGTGCTTTTGGACTCTGCTAAGCCTCCAACTTATCTCTGGGGCTTGCCACTGGGGTTTCAGCATTAACAATCCCAGAGAAGCACTTAAGGGGGAAATGGCTGAAAGGGACGTGGTCGATATGTTATGTTGGTGGGAGGAAACCTGGGGAAGGCCCGTGCAGAGCAACCCTCTTCCCATTCGATACTGATCTTGTGCCCTCTGCCAACTTGGCAGGGAGAGACATGACTCGGTTTCCAGAAGGGGGAACTGGAGTGGAGGTGTGAAAAGGCTGAGGGTGAAGAGCTCAGCTTGGTAGGGGGAGAGATCTCCTGTGACTGCTTGGATGTCTCGGTGCATTTCTGGTTTTGCCTTCACCTATACAGCTGTTATTTGGGCAAATGGGGTAGTGATCTCTGCGAGGGAGAGTCATCAGGGAGAGTGGGCAAGAGGCACTTCTGCTTGCTGTGGGGAAGGAGGAGGCTGGGCAAGTGCCTCAGACTAGATCATGGCAATCCAGGATGTGTTTAAAGAGAAGAAAAAATGAAAGTGGGAAGGCTACTGGCTTGTCCTGTGGGTTTTCTCTCTCCTGCCTGTCTCCCGATGGGGATGGGTGATCACAGGGCTGGAGCCCTGCACCTCCAGAGGTGCTCAATAGTCCCTGGGCTGTCAGAGACCTTTAGGCTCATGGCAGCATGTGGATGTGCAGAAGTACAGTTCCCAGATCCTCGTCGTCCTCCAGATCCAGCTGTGTGAAGAGGTTAGGGTGGGACCTACTGGTGGAGAACAAGGCTGTGCCTGCCTTTGCTTGCCATGTAAAGGGGAGAGAGACCTTGCACTTGCAGGTCTGGGTTGTTAATGATTTCCTCCTCCTGCCAAAGTGCCACACAGTAGGGCAGCGGCTGTCCCCTGCTCCCTTCCCCACCTCTCTGGCTCCGTTTTCTGCCCAACTGGCTTTTTGCTGCCTGGTTTAACTGGGCTTGCTGGGCAGTAAGTACCAGCCTGCTGGGAAAGCAGCAGGCTACCACTAACGCAAGCTCTGCAGCTTGCGCGTGTTGGGCAGAGGGGGGTCAGCGTTGAGGGGACTGATGCACTTAGGGTGTGAAGTCCTGGAAATTCAGCGAGGAGGCAGGGGTGAAGCATCTTTAACAATATCTCTAGCCATGGAAAGAAGCTGGCTGGTAATTGTAGTTTTAAAGGTTTGAGGAGGACATTTAAACGGACCAAATGATCCAGTTCTTTTCTCCCTGGAGATCTGGTCCTCCTCACTTTGCAGAGTCTCTTGCTACTGGGTACCTGAGCGCTGCGGGTCAAAATGGGAAGCGTGGATGGGCACTACTGCTGCTCTCTGGGCTGGTCCACCTGATATATTTTTTGTAGCCCTTATCTCCCACCAGCTGCTCTTCAGCAGTTGATGTGTCTTGGGTGAGAGCACCTCAGAGGGGGCAGGTCTGCAGGGTGCTGGCTAAAACACCTTCCAGACCCTCACTCTCAGCCTACAGCAGTGAATGGTTCTTCTTCCATCTGCTGCGACCTTGTCGGGGAGGTCTCTAGGCCTGGGATGGCAAGAGGAGAGGTCCTTTGGGCCTGTGCTCTGAGTGCAACTTCTCACCCCCTGGATCAATTTGGGAGCAGCTTGTGCATCGCTGGCTCCTGGGTGGAGGCAGGGGAGAAGGGAGTATGGAGGAGTGTGGCCAAATAGCTCCATCTCCCAGAGGCTTCATCTCTGGCCGCAGGATGCAGCTGACAATTTCCAAGGTGCTAATTTTGTGCTTGCTACTTCCCAGACCCTAGAGACGGCCTCTCCCCGGGGACTGACAGGCGAGGCAGAGGTGGAGGACGCATGCACAAGTGAGAACCTGCGTGTGAGCAAGGGTCTGACTGCAGGGATAGGTGGAAAGTCTTGGGAGAGACCAGAAGGAGAGGAGAAATGATGTTGTCAGGGCATGGACAAGCCGTAACCCTGGTTCGGTCCCCATGATCCAGCCCTTTTTGTGCTGTCCCCATGGGACACGTGATGGTTCTTGTGGTTGTGTGGACTGTCCCATCAAGCAGAGATTTGGAATGGAGCGGTCCTGTAGTGCCACCCTTTGGCGCTGGCACCCATGGTGGCTTTCTGGTTGGCATCAGAGTGGACTCCAGTGTTCCGTTCCCATTTCACCATGCTTGAATTTGCTGTCTGGTGTGTTGGTGAAGGCTGGCATGGAGAGAGGGAGCCACAGCGAGTGGAGAACAGGAAGAAAAGGATGAGCTTTCTCTCTCTCCTATGAAGCACAAACGGATGGAGAAGTATTTCTGAACAAACAAGTCTCTCATCCCTGTCTCCTGGAAGCTGCATTATCAGAGTACCATCGCTGTCCTCTCTTCTCCTTCTCCCCGATGAATGGGAATTAAAAATACAACTAATAAAACCCTTCTACTTTCTCCAGGAGGAGGAAAAAAAAGAAAAAAAAAAGCCTTAAAAATGCTAAAGGACATAAAGGGCATTCATGAAAGGGTTGGATGGTGGTTATTGCAGCAGGGGGAAAAACAACATTATTTCACTGTGCAGATAAAAGGAAGTGGAAAAGCAGCATATTTATAGCTAGGGAGCCTGGATTCCTTGTTAAGCCGCTATTATCAAATTAATGTCAAAATGCATCAAACAGGCACGAGTGTTCTGGGCCCCTTATGCAAAGTGCTTGCAAATTGGTTACAAATACATTTGTTTACAGGGTATGAGGCAGGAGCGAGCTAATTAGTCATTGTAGCAGGGTTGTTTTGTGTCTTTTTTTTTTTTTTTTCAATTTTTTTGGCAATTACACAAACAAGCTGTTTTGAAGTATAAATACGCGCTGCGTTACAGCCCCTTTAAAAGGAAATCAAATAGAAATTGCGGGATGTGGAGGGCTTGACATGAGCGGCATGGAGCATCGTTGCCTCTCCTCCCCGGCCTCCGTGTGGACACAGCAGCCCTTGCTGGGAGCTTGGCTCTGGGAAGTGGTGTGAAAACCCATCCGAGAGCATCGGGAGGAAAATATGTGGGTGGAAAGGGAACGGCTGGTGTTTTTGGGTCCTCTGGAGAGGCTGATAGCTGCCCCTCATGTGGGGCACAGTGCCAGGATGGGATGGCTGTAGCTGCTCCAGCTAGCTGAGTACTTTGGATGACACGAGGTTGCAGCCATGTCCTGTGCTGGGGACTGGCCCTTTTGATAGGGGACCTCTTAAGGTTTCAGCTGCCCACCAGTATCGTGGGAATTCATTTTGAGCCTGGGATGTTTTGGGGCACTTTGGCTATCAGCAGCAGCAGCAGCAGCTGCCAACTCGGGTTATGAAGCAGCTTGTGCCCAGCTAGTGGTACCAGCGCAGTTTTGAGGGATGCTTGGACTTAGAGAGCATCCCCTGGATGGGTGATGGCATCCACTTTGCATGAAGAATGGTGTGAAGGAGTCTGGTGTGAGCTCCCCCAGGTGAATGCATCTTTGGGGCTTTAACCAAACCATGGGCTGTGCCTCCCAAACCGTGGGAAGCAGGAAAGCTTGTCTGATCCTCAGCAGTGGGGATGGCTGGGGAGGGGAAATTGGTTGGGGGGGAGATGGAAACTTCCCACTGTCCCACATCTTAATGCGTCCCGTTCTGGGAGTAAATCACACCTCTGCCGCTCAGGGAAGCTGCTAATCGAATCTGCTCTGGTGGGGGAGGATAAAGCCAAGGGGAGTTTACTACCATTGTTATTATTTTTTATTTACTAGGAAAAAGAAAGGAGAGAGGAAGAAACAAGTTATTGCCCCTCTCGTGCTGGAGGCCCTAACATTTCTTGGCAGAAGGTGTGCAAACAGCCCCGTGGCTGCTTCTCCGTTCGGATTTGTTTCTGGTAAAACTGCCCTTCAGGCTGGAATAACCTTTCTGAGCAGGTCCTGCGCTACCAGAGGTGCTGGGAACATTGTTTAATGCTGTCATAAAACCCTGCTGTGGTTTCCATTCCCTCCAGGGGGGCAGTGACCATACAGGACAGCTGTGCTCAGCATGGCTTTCATACCAGCGCTTCCCGGCCAGCAAAGCCTGGGGTGCATCAGCACTTGCCATGGTGTGGATGGAGCTGGATGGCTTCCTGAGGTCCCTTCTGGGATTGGAGCTTTCTTCTCAGAAGCCTGTGGGCTTGGTGCAGCTGAAGGGGCATGAGCCTGGCTGAGCTCCACAAACCCTGTTCATGGTGGTAGTTGATAGTCCCAAGTGTGATGAAGAAGTGTTTTGTGTCTCCAGCCTCCCAACTCTTCCATGGTTTGCAGATGTTGGGTGCAGCACATCACTGAGCTCGTCTGGGTGGGAAGTGAGGACCACTGAGAGTGGTGGGAGAGGGCAGGGCTTTTACCAGACTCCTGCAGAAGCTGTGATGTTTGCACCAGGTTTTATTCTTTTAAAACTCAGGGTAACATTTCTCTGCACCTGGGAGCTGCTTTTCTAGTGGTACCTTCAAACTCCAAATCTCTCATTACCGTGTTCTTTCTTGTCCCGTTGACTTTTGCAGGCTCATTTGCCGTGGGGAGGGTGACCAACTCCGTCAGGATCAGGGTGTATGATTTTGAGGAATGTTCCCATTTCCAGCGTAATCCTACCCCTGCCCTACAAGCTCTGCAGGAGCACAGCTCAGCTGGTCAACAAATGTGTGAGCAGCCTATTGCAATCAGGCTTTAACTAGGCGCCCAGTTGTTTTAATCAGAATGTGTCTCTCTTCATTTGTAGCAGGGTTAAGGCTCCGGTTTGACTGTCATCTCCTGTTATTGTTGGTGACTGTGTCAGGGGAAGGGATCCTGCTCTGTTTTGAGCAGCTGGGTGTTTCATGCCTGCTTTTCTTATGCAGGGTTGTGCCAGCATCTTCTTGCTCTGACGGTCAGGAGCAGACCTCAAATTCCCACCTTCTTTAAGTTACGCTGGTTTGTACCCTTCCTCTTGGATCAGTCCTGGCCTTCAGCTGGATGAGGTCTTCTGTCCTTCTCAATATTTTACTCCCCTTGAAATATTTGCCTTTCAAATGAAGTTTCCCCAGTGTCTGGTCTAATGGCACTGGTATTCCTCTGCCTTTACTGAAAACGCTTCTCAAATTTAAAATTATATTTGCCTTTTCACCCATCAGTGTCTCTCAATCACCTCCTGATGTCCCAACACACCTGGGTCCATTCTTGCCTCACTACTTTCCATGCAGGCTGCTGCCTTATACCCAAAATTTGTCCTCCCTGAATGTGTCACCTTCCTCATTGTGCTGCTGGTGGGCACCTCCCTTCCATCGTTCTGCACCTCGAGGCCACCCAGTTCCCAGAGGAAACCAGCTTCTCCCAGAGCTGCTGCCACAGGTGTTTCTTTTGTGTCAGGATTATTTGCAATCCCAGGACTGATCTTCCTTTCTCAAGAAAGTCAGGTGATGCTGGGGAAATCCAATAAAATCTTACTCTTTTTAGGTGTAGGTGACAAAATGTTGGTCCCACATGTATTTTTGCTTTACACACCGTCTCTCTAAATGGCTTTTAGAGCCTCACTTTGCTGCTGACGTTGGCCTAGCAGTCTTTCATTTCTCCCTTGAGTTGCTTTCCCCTTTCCTAATGATGGGGACACCGTTTGCCCTCTTCATGTGCAGTGACACTGCTCACATCTTGCTAATGCCAGCTATCCAAATGCTGCAGTTCCTTGAACTGCCTCCTTTGACGTTCTGGGCTGGAGTTGGAGGTGGTCAGATCTTCTGCACATGTCCCTTACCAAGGAGGGTCTGTATGGACCTTCTGGGTCCGTACCGCCTTCCCTGGGCTGCAAGATGCACGTAGTGAGAGCCAGCTGCTCCGAATGACCAACATGCGACTTGCAGCTCATCCCAGTGAGTGATGTGGAGGTGGTGGTCACAGAATAACTCGATGGAGCTGTGTTAGCTGGTGTGCTTACTGCATGGACCCTATGCTGGGTTAACCACAGGAATCCAGCTCCATTTACAGTCTTGGATTAAAAAAGAAATCATCAAAAGACTTGAAGAAAGCTTTAAGGTTATGCAGCTCAAAGGGCTTATAAGTTACAGCAGACCAGAGCAAAGGTGGTGTGGGCAGCCCTCCTCGCCTCTCGGCAGTAGGATGCAATCACTCCTTGCATTGCCAGGATCTGCTTCGTTTTTAAGACCAAGATGCTCAGGGTCTCTCCACTGCACTGGTCCTCTGGGAATGCCACGTGACTCCCAGTTTGCGTTCTCCTTCCCTGCCTGCAGCCCTGCTGATCCCAGCATTGCCCAGTGCCTGGATCAGGCCAGCTCAAGAATGATGAATGGCCGGGGGGTGGTGAGCCCGGTGGGCTGGTGCTGGTCAGGGCAGCGTGGAGAGCTGGGCTGGAGGGATGTTCTGCGGTGCGTGGGGTATCGCTTGGTCTCCCGGGTGCCACGCTGGGCAGGTTTGGGCATTTGCAGATGCTCTGTGGTGATGGTGATGTTTCTTCAGTGAGGAAGAGCACAAACTGCCTTGGGATCACAGACCACGGCCAAGTCAGTGCCTTCTGCTCTCAGGGCAAGACGCTGTCTTTGATGCAAACACTTCGCAAAACCTTGATTTACACTGAAATGAGCCAGTGGCTTTAACCTGGGGCTTCTGCGTTGGCATGTCGAGGGGTGCATGTACACACATGCAGGCTCTTTCCTGCCTCTGGGCAAGGATGAGAGAGCAAACATGTGACAGATGTTAGTCACTGCTGGCGGTAGGGATGCTGCGGTGATGAGCACGCCAGGAGGACCTGAGCAGAATAGCACCCAGGTAATGAGTGCAGGAGGGAGGACGGGAGTGGGGGCAAGGGGAGAGCTTTTCAGAGCAGATGAATTTTTGTTGCTTTGTGGTGAAACCCGTGGATTCCTTGGGATGGGGAAGGCTGGGAAGTGGCTGCAGCTGGAGCTGCAGAGTCTGATGGTTTTGCCTTGGTGGGATGGGATGATGGGGCAGGGCACAGACCTGTGCTCATTTTTTTTTCTTCTGTGCTGTTAATTAATGTAGCAAAGGTGAAGCCTTTCTTGGAGAGACAGGCGCTGGCATTGTGTAAGAACAGATCAGTGTGGCAGTGACTTCCAGGCTGCCTGGTGAACTGAAAGCCTTCAGTTTCCAAATGTGCCCAAAGTACACAAGGACCATACTTGGTGTGTCCTTGGATGTGTTCCTCAATGGCCTCTTCTCCCATGTCCGGAGGGGATGGCAGTGCTGCCCTTTGGTTCTGGCTCCTGTACCCACTGGAGAACAGGAGGTTCCCGTAGGGTTGAGTTGTCCAAGGTTTCTTAAACTCTTGCCACAAAGAGGGAAACATTACAGTTGTCCAGTCCTTGTGTTTGTTGAACAAATGGTCAAAGGATGAAGAGGTTTCCTCCAGGCTGAGGGACTGGGCTTGGGTCCTGGCCATGGTCCGCCCAAGTGGCAGGAAAGGTGTGGACATATGGAGACAGACACAACACCAGGGCTGGGGGACAGCACGGGCACGTGGAGGGCTTGGGAACGTGCCAAGGGTTTGCTCAGCTCTGTTCACGGCCCAGAACTGGTGGTTCCCTTACTGGGGCCATGGAGGCGGTGATTACCCCGAACGTGGGAGCGAGTGTCGGGTGGTGTGAAGCTCAGCAGATGCAGGGTGCCTGCTGCCGGTCTGATAAGGCTGCGAGTGCTGCTGGCAGTTAATATTAACTGAGCATCCTCTTCCTCTCCCCCGGGAGGTCTGGGAGGGCTGGAGGGACCCACGTGGCCTCATGAGGGCTGAGCTGGGCTGGGGCAGCAGTGTGGCCTCTCCCGATAAGCCGCTCTGGTTTCTGCTTCTGCAGATTTACAGCTGGGGAGCGGGGCGGTGGGTGCCGTGCTTTTCAATGCGGTGATTTATAGTGGCTCAGGGCAGCAGCTGCTTTCCTCTCTGGCAAGGTCTTAGCAATTGCACTAGGTTTTACGGCTGCTGTGACTAAGCCGTGGGCGAGTTAAAGGCTCAGCCAAGGTCACTGTGTGGTGGGACACAGGTGGGAGCAGGTCCCTTTCAGCTGTGGCTTGGAGAACATCCCCATCTCGAGCTGTTAGCCTCCCCATGGAGGGGGCTGCCTTGGCTCTGCTGCTGTGAAGGGTTGGTTTGACAGCAGTAGGGTTGATTTCAGACCTCTGATCCCTGACCGCAAATGCTGGAGCCTGCTGAAGACACAAGTGAGATGAGTTTGAGGTTCTCAGCTCTCAGACCCATGTGGGAGGTGAGACCCTCACCACGAGCATCACCGGCCCCACTAAGCAATGCCTGCGCTGCCCAGTTGCTTTTCCATGTGTCCCTTTGATGCAGACCAAGCAATGCCAGGAGGGATGAGCTGCGGCAGGCAAGGAGGGGGAGGATGGTGAGGAAGGAAAGGTCAGATGCTATCGCTGCGCTCCCTTCCATGCGCCAGCTCTTGCCCGGGTGAGCTTCCCAGCTCTTCTGTTTTGTTTTAGAGGCAGCACAGGGGCCCCAGAGCCCTGCAAACTCTTCGTGCTCGGGGTTTTATTGGCATGTGGAAATAGTTTTGTCTGGTTTCAGATCTGGCTGATCACTAACCTTCCCGCTGCCCTCCCCCCGAAAAGGGCTGACAACGACAGGCGACTCAACTGTGCTCATCTTCTTCCCTCTTTCTTTTTTCTCCCCACATTGTTCCCTGAAATCCCAGCTGCTGCTTTTCTGCCCCCTCCCTTTCCTATCCTTGCACATCAGCTGGGATGGAAGTGTCTGGGTTTTGTATAAAAGCTCTTTTTTTTCGTTTGTACTTCTCCCCCCATCCTGGGGGTCTCGGCCTCCACTTTGGGGTCGTGCAGGGACAGGAACAAGAATGCAGCTGTGGGCACCCTTGCTGTCAACCCCAGGTTGGAAGTGGCAGAGGGGGAGCCTTGGTAGGGGCAAGGGTGCCAGCATCTCCAGAGCCCTCATTTTTCCTCTCCGATGGAGAAGTCTGGCAGATCCCAGTGGCCAGAGCTGCCACATTCCTCCCTTATTTATTGCTGGCAAAGCACTGGCATGGGGCATTCCTGGCAAGCTGTCTCCCGCAGGAGGGGATGAGGTGGGATGCGATGGGACGGGGCAGGTCTCCTTGTGGCCGTGGGCTGCTCTGCAATATACCGCGGGCTCCTTCCAGGACCACGTATTTGTGTGCCAATGCCTGGCTGCAGCTCCTGCGCTCAGCAGAAGAGCAGCCGGCTGCCAAGCCCCATCCCGACTGCGTTCAGACGGCCGAGCAGATCCCTCGGGACCCCCCAGCATTGATGGGAGCCTCCACCCTGGAGGGGTCTGCAGGGGGTACCCTAGCCCCAGGAAGGGGCTGAGCTGGGCTGTCCCTGGCTCAGGTGATGAGGCAGGCGGTGGGGTGGATGCCAAGGTTGCTTCTGTGGTTGCTTTGTGTCTTGTCCTCGGCCCTCTCCCCAGACAGACGTCCCCACTACCACAGCTTGTGACACAGCTTTGTCCTCACTCCTGGGCAGCCTTCCCGGCAGCCAGTACCCTTCGCAGAGCCAGCACCAGAGCAAAACAACCAACCCTCCAGGTGGGGTTCAGGTGAAGATATTCAGACACTGGCCTCTGGCTCCCTGGACAGGTGTTGCAGCCCTGGTGCATGCCAGGAACCTCTTCAGGTGCAATGGGAGCCTTGCAGAGAGGAAGAGGAGAAATGGTAGTTTCAGAGGAGAAGAGGTGGATCATGTTTGGGTAGTGGAGGAAGGAAGAGTTAGTAAGTGGGAAGGACCCTGAGCAAGTGTTATCCACACAAGACAGAGCTAGGAAGAGCCTTTGGAAATGGTTATCCGTCATCTTGCCGTTAAGAAAGCCTCCTCCTGCCATCTGCCTGGAAGGTCCTGCTGAGTGCATGGGTTGACCACATGCTTTGGGCCTTCCTCCTTTGTCAGCGGTAGACACATAGGACACAGAGCACTAGACATCCACCTGGCGTGGTAGGACATGATCGCAGTAGCTGGTGGCCATCATATGGGATGACACACCAGGAAAGATGGAGGCCCCTGCTCATCCTGCAGTGGGCTCCAGTAAGGGAGACTAGTGAGATAAATCCATGCTGATGCCTTCATTGTCCTTCAGAGAGTACCCTGGGGAAAGGGGATACAGCCAAGGCAGTGGACATCAAGACCAAGCAAGCACCGGAGAGGCATGACCCAGTGACCCACTTGATACCCAAAGAGATGCTTGGTGTGAGCTGGTCAGGGAGTCCCCAATGTCCCCACCCACCCTTCCTGGCTGCTGGCTCCCCTTCCCAGTGCCCAATGGCTTTTTCCACCTCCAGTCTTCCCACCCAGTCTCTGTCCCACGAAGGTGCCTGGGCAGCCTCAGCAGGGGGGAGGAAACTTTCTTGGACTCCCAACCTCAGCCCCAGGGTCATTCCTGTGCCCAAGTCTCTGCCCACACCTCCCCTCCTGCCAGGGATGCTGCCTGCCGCTCCTGCCTGCTTGCTGTCACCCCTGCCAGTTTGCGGTATGTAATAAATAGCTCCTTCATCAAATTTGGGCAAAATCATGTGGATTAACTCACCGAGACCATCTGTCTGGGCTGTCCCAGCTGAGGTGGAGGTGGTTGCAGGCTGAGGATCGCTTGTCTGAATGTTCTGGGAGCTGGCAGGAGCCAGGTGAGGGTTAGGAGCAAGAAGTGGAGGAAGGCAGCATGTGACACCCATGAGCAAGTCCCTTCTAGGCAGTGGGAAAAACCTCCTGTGGGCTTCATCCTCCTTTGGGTGGGCTCTGGCAGCCCAAAAAGCAGCTTACATTGGTCTGGTACCTCCTTCTTCCCTGTACACCTCTCCACCGGACCGTGCCTCTGAGTTAGCATCTCCCTGGGTGATCACTCTTTTTTCTTTCTTCTTTTTTTTTAAATAATTTTAAATGCATGATGAGCAATTCAAGGGAAAATAGAAGAACTGCTTATTATTGCTCAGGATCTCAGCCCAGCCTGAGGAGATGTGTTCCTTTTGTGTAATGAAACATCCGTCAGGGAACAGTCATGCACATTCTTTTCTCTTTTCTTCTTTTTACCTCTTTCATTGATCTGGAGCCTGTAGCAGTTGGCTCAGGGAGAGAGAGGAATTCAGGAGTCTTGCAAAGCCTTGGTTGATGGAGGACGGGCATTTACTAAAGCTCCTGGCTCAGGGGGGATGCTTTGAGGGGGACCTTGGCAGCATGGGCTGGGACACCAGCCCTCTGAGGGAGCTGGGAGAAGTGTTCGCTCTGGTCCCTGGGCACTGCATTGTGCCCGGAGCAGCTCTGGGAGGACAGAAAAGCGGTCACCAGCTCTGCCAAAGCTGTTCTCCACCACAAAAAGGGACAAGGACCCTTGGTCACGCTGCTGGGACAGTCACCACTAGCCCCGCATTCCCAGGTCGCTAGCCCTGAGGAGCCAGTGAATGTGAGTTAAACCCTTAAAATCACAAGATGAGCTTAAAAAAATCCAACTACGAGATTGTATTCATTTTTATTATTATTATTAGACTCTTCAGTAGGTCGGGGTGTTTTCAGGAGTCACCTGCCAAGCTTTTCTCTGCAGCTGGGAGGTTGAAGGTTCTGTAGCTTGCAGTGGGGCGGCTTATTGCTGTTTCTTGTTAGAGAGGTGACTCCAGCCTGACCATGGCTGTGTCTTGAGAAAGGTGGCAGGCTGCCTTGTGTGCTTTGAGTCTTCTTCACCAGTCTGTTCTTCTGGGAGCGAAAAGTAGTCAGAGCTGCCTGGTCAAGAGCCAGAAGCCAGTGCCATCGCTGCTGTGGAGGATCTTCTGCTCTGATCAAGGGGAAGAGCCAAACCTCCCCGGGAGCAGGAGCAGGTCCAGGAGCCACAGCACGAGGTTGTTGCTGCTGGTTGTTGCCGCTCTCATTCCCCTGTGTCCCTGCAATGCCGCTTCTCTTCTGTTCTGCTGGAAGCATTGCTTTGTCCTTCAAGAAAATTTCTTTTTTGCTTGAATTGAGTATATTGGGTTTTTTCCCCCCAAAGCCTCTCCCTGTGTGTCTCTGCAGGCCAGCACTGATTTGTGTGCGGGAGGCAGGGAGCAAGCCCTCGCGCTGATGATTCCGGATGAGTTAAGACACGTGTGGGTGTCCCCACCATGTGGCTTTTGTGGCTGTAGAAGAGCCACCGAGCAGTCCTGCTGCTGAGTGAACCAGGGAGACACCTCATTAAAACAATTTTTAAGATATTCATCCAAACAGAAATGTGAATTTATTTTGCTCATGCTGTCTTTCCTTCGGTGTCCTCTTCTACGAATCTCCCAGCAGATGAATTTGCTGGTAGGAAACAGAAAACCCAGGGATGTCCAGGGGCTCTTGGTTGGAAATGGAGCTGGGTGGTGGAAACCCAACAATCTGGTGCCTCCTCTGCATCCATCCGCTCACTACTGCATCGCCTCTGGCCGTGGGGCCCGTTGCAGCTCTGGGTATTTCTTGCACTACAGATGCTTAAATAATCATAACAACACCGTGTCTTCCTGAGCCGTGGACTCATCCTGATGATGATTTTTCCTGTTGTTTCAGGTATTGCCTGCTTTCCCCGGGCTTTTCCTCAGCCCAGCAACGACTTGTCTGAATAATTCAACTGAAAATTCAGGATCGCAAATAAATACGGGATAATTGCTAACAGCTCACAGGCAATCCGCTGCCAGAGGAAGGCTAAACTCCTGGTGAATTATTTATCCGCTATGAATTATTCGCTCGGCCCTGTTACGGAAGAAAAGCTCCTTCCCAACCTTTGCCTGCCAAATGGCCTGGCTGGGGGCGACTCTCCTGGTGCTGACTCAGTTCTTTCCTTATGGCTCCCGGCTCCTGGCTCCCGCTGCCTGCCTGCCTGCCTGCAGCTCCTGTTGCCTGCACCACTCGGCAGGGAAGCGGCTCTGGGGAGCTGCCTCCTGCCCTGCGCGCTTCCTTGGCTCCTCCGTGGACCTACGGGTGTGGGGCAGAAGAGTCTATGTGCCAAGCCCTGGGGTTGTCGGGACCTGACCTCTCTTTTTCAGCTGTGCTGGAGCAGTCCCGCTTCCCTGTGGTGTGGCCAAGCCCTGGCGTGAGTCCCATCAGGAGGTGAAGGCATCTTTCTGATGGGGTCTTGCACCCTGTGCAGGCAGGAGTCCCTCTGAAGCAGCCTGCCTGCAGGATCGGTGTCCCCATTACAGCCCCTGCCCGCAGGCTCTGCCTGCACCTTAGGGAGGAGGTCTGGAAGGTATCAAGTCCTTGGGGAAAAAGGCAGCTCAGCTCCAGAGTGCTGCAGCCCATGGCTGAGCTGGACCATGTCCTCCAGTGGTAGCAGCAAGGAGGTGCTCATCTCTGCGTCTGGGGTCACATACAATGCCACTGAGTGTTTTCAGCACGTGGAGAAGCTCTGAGCAAGCATCTGTCTTTCAGGGGGCAATGTGGGGGGACCCCAAGGCAGCTCCAGCCATGCTGCTGGGTGGCTCCTAAAGATCTGGGTGACACTTGCATCCTTCAGGGCAGGTGTGAGGGTCTTATTCCCAAACCATCCTCTGGCTGCTGGAATACATCTCCACAGCAATCACACACTGCCTTACCATGTGAGCCTGAGTGGCTCTAGCTGGGGGAAGATGGAAAGGGCTCCCTGGGTGCTCTTCCCACCTTTCAGCCCTGGAAAGAGCAACCGGTGCGAGAATGGAGTGAGGGATGGAGTCAGAACAGGGGTGTAGGCTGGAGGTTTCCTGCAGGATGCTCGCTAGCTTAAATGCGGTAACACTTTGAAAAAGTCCGTGATGATGTCCCTCAGCCTGCTCTGGAGCAAGTGCCTCCAGGCTGAACCAGGTGCTTGGGAGCTCTCCCCTGGCCATGGGTGATGGCCTCTGTGGAGCAGGACTCACTGGCATCCCACTGCTCATTCCTTCCTCCCGGAACACAGATAGAAATTGCCCTCAGAGGTGAGGAGCCGTCCACCTGGGCTCATCAATCTCCATTTGCATCGAAAAGAAGAAAAAAAAAAAGATTTAGGAGAAAGATCAATATTCAAAGAGCCGCTTTTTTTTTTTTTTTTTTTTTTTTTACATGCTCCTCTGGGGGTAGGAAACTCGAGGCAGGTACTGGGAATAAATCCTCCCAGCTACCTTGATGTAAATCAGGAGGAAGATGATGGATTTATGGGAGTTGTGCCTGATTTACACTCCTGTGCCTGGTCCCTGCAGGTCGGCACATGCCCCCAGGGAGGCGAAGAGCCGGATGGGGACCAGAGCTGCCGCCGCTCCTCCTGTCACCGGTCCCCCGCACCAGCATCCTGCTGCAGCTGAGGTGGGACTGGGGCTGGTGCGGTGTGTCTGGGGGAGTTTTTGGTTTTTAAGCCCAGGTCAGGGAATTTAGGTATTTTTGCTTTGCCTCTTTCTGCTGGTGTTCAGCAAAGCATGTCTGCTCGGGGCTGCTGGGGGCTGACTTTCTGACTTGGTGGAGAAAAAGGCTTTCGAGTCGCTCCCAGCGATGCTCTCCTCCTCCATCCCTCCCTCCCTCCCATCCCAAGAGCCGGTGAGGACTTATGCCGGTGGGGTTGGTATCTCCATGGAAGAGGGGGAGACTCTTCCTTGGGAAAGTCCTTCTCCAAGGACTTTGAAAGGCCCCAGGAGATGGCGATGGGGGGGGCTTGGCCAGGTTCTGGGGCTCCCCTTACCAAACCATCCCGGGTTCCCGGCCGTGGCGGGGCTGGGGAGTTGTTGTTATTCCTCTCATGTAGCAGGAAGGATTTCTGCGAGTGCCATAAACCTGTCACGTGGGCAGAGCCTGGGTGAGCTCTAATTGCTTCTATTTGCATAATGAGGCGAGGCTCAGCATCCTGCTGATATTTGAAAGAAGAATATCAAAATCAGCTCTAGATAAACAACTCTCCTGCCCCCACCCCATCCCTACCCCCACTCCTAATTTGTGCATTTTCTCCCTTAATGCAGGTTTTTCAGCTCTTTGGTCTTCTCGGGAGCACCGGGACCACCCCTGGGACCCCTCCCAGAGAGCATGGGTGCTGGGGTGGTGTCGGGGGGGGTGTGCTGCCCCTTTCCTCTGGCTGCAGTGGTTTGGGGGCTTTGCTCAGGGCTGGATTTGGGGGACATGGTATGGAGGTGTCTGAACAGGAGCTGGAGAGGATCAGGGTGCTCTTGGGGCTGGAAACGTGGACCCCCGGCCAGAACCAGGAGCCTCCGGGCTCTGTGTGGGAGTGGGGCCTGCTCATGGTGAGGGGCTGTGTGGTGCCGGCAGGTCTGTGACCAGCCCAGGGCTGGAGGGTTTCCTCGAGTGGGAGCCCAGCAGATGTCACTGCATCCCAGTGTCACTGCATCCCAGCGTCACTGCAGCCCCTGTGGGGACCGTCCCGTTTGGGGGACACGGGCCAGCTGGGGTGCAGCCCTGCTCACACACCCTGTCCTGGCCCTGAGTGTCCTGCTGGCTTCTGGGGACCTGCCAGGGATGGGGTGGGATGGGATGGGACCCTTCCTCACTGAGCTCCCGGGGTGGCAGGAAGGGCTTCGCTTGCACCCCAGGTGTTGCTGCCTGGGGGGATGCTCCTGCCCTGGGGCCCTCGGAGGACCTGGAAGAAGGTCCAGAAGGACTTTGAAGAAGGGATGGT
This sequence comes from Pandion haliaetus, assembly GCA_013401275.1. Classification (NCBI taxonomy): domain Eukaryota; kingdom Metazoa; phylum Chordata; class Aves; order Accipitriformes; family Pandionidae; genus Pandion; species Pandion haliaetus. Next base: position 16,366 of record VYZV01030437.1, on the reverse strand, counting down.
GACCCCTGGCTGGGCTGTGACACCAACCCATGTCCCCAGAGGTGCTGCCCCTCTGTAAGCCCTTCTCCCCACTCACCCACAGCCCAGGGGATCAGGAGCATCCCTGCTCCTCCTGTCCCCTCAGGTGCCCAGGGTCTTTCCCAGCAGCCAAACCTGGGTGTCCCCTTGGCCCTGGGGGGACCTCGGGCATTGCCAAGACCTGCTTGGCACCCACAGTTTTTGGGACCTGGAGAGGCTGTTCTCCTGGTTGGGGTGCCAGGGGGATTTGCACCCTTCGCCCCAGGAGGGATAGTGCCTTGCTAGCTTGGGGCCAGGTAGGAGACAGCCCCTTCCCTGGGGGACCAGGCGAATCAGCTTCTTCCTCCTCCTCTTCCTCCCCGGCACATGGGCTGGTATCCTCTGAACCCTTTGCTGCCCTTCAGGGGAGAAGTGCTGACTCCAGATGTTTCCCTAAATGAGAACCTTCTGCAAACAGTGCTGGTTTATTTTGATATTGAAAGAAAATGAAAGGGCTGTTATGATGACAATTGTTAATGTTTTTGCAGCCTGTGTTTGTAGCGGGGGCTGCTATGCCGATGGGATAGTGGATGGACAGACGGACAGATGCATGGGGAAGCCGTGTCCCCCCTCCATCCCCTGCTCTCTGGGTGCATTGTTGGGCTGGTTTACTCTGGCCAGCTCCATCTTATCCCAGCTCTCTGGGTTGGCGATGGGCAGTGAACCCCGTGCCTGTGGTCGCTGCTCGCTTCCCTAGCCCTGGTGGTCCAGGGATGAGCCAGGGGGAGGACTGGGACCCCCGGGAGCAGGGGCTTCATCTCAGTGGCAGAAGGAGCATGAAGCGCCCATGCTCAGAGATGTGCAAGGGTAAAAGGACAGAGGTCAGAGAAGAAATCTCTGCATACAGGTATCAAGAGCGAGCCCTTGTCTGAACGCCCACCAGGGCTCAGCCACTCGCTTCAGTTGTGACCGAGGAGCCCTGAATCACTGCTGCAGCGCAGGACCCTGCCTGGTGTGGAAGGTCAGCACCAGCCCCCTCCTCATCCAGCTCCTGTTTCTGTCTAAGCCCAGTCTCTGGCTGGGATGCTTTTGCTGCTCCCGTGGTCCCCTCCAACGTGAGCTGTTACCTCCCCCCGACACCCATTTTACTTGGGCTGCTGATAGCCCATGAGCTCAGACAACATCAGCCAGATCTGACTGAATATTTGCTCTGCTCCTCCAAAGCCACCAGCATCCCACCTGCTGACCCCAGCCCATGGACCAGCGCCTGCTCTCATCCTTCTTGCTTTCTCAGCCCATTGGTGTTCAGTGTCCTTCAGCCCGTGGCAGGGCTAGAAGGACAGGGGGAGATCCGGCTGCCAGCGCTCACTGCTCCTTCTGCTCTCCTGCCCATGCCAAACCCGTGGCCGGGGCTGCTGCCTGCATCCCCATCCTGGACCACGAAGGTCCCCCATTCCCTTGGCCCTCGCGGTGTGTGAAAGCCAAAGCCCCTCCTTGGGCTGGTGTGCCAAACAGGAAAGTAGCAGCAATGCTTCCCCCACCCTCCCCTCCTCATCCTCTGGCCCCTGGGGAAGCCAAGTGGGGCAGGATGGAGAAAAAGAGGAGTACCCTCAAAGGTAGAAATGCCCTCAGCAGCTCTTAACCGGGGCGAAGAGAGGGAACAAGATGGGAGGAGAGGGTGCAAGCATGACATAGCCAGTGCTTGCAGCAAGCGAGCGTGTGTGTGTGCCAGCTTTCCATCAGGCTGATAAAAGGATTGGGAGCTCTTGAAGCCAAAGCCAAGGTGAGTAACCTGTGGCTGTCCTGGGGGTGGCGGGGTGGGGAAGGCCTGTTTACTCAAGAGCAGCAGGGATGCTCTGCCAGGAGCCGGGGCCGTCGGCTCTGCGGTGGTAACAGCTTGCTGAGGAGGGGTTGGGTTTCAGCATCCCAGCCCGTGCCGTGAGGAGGGACGCTGGCTGGGCAGCTTGGCTGTCAGCCCCCAGATCGGTGGTCTGGGGGGATGCATTGGCTGGAAGTGCAGGATGGATGGGGGTCTGCCTTCTCCCCGGGTCCCCATGGCTGAGCAGGGGGTATTGGGGCTGGTCCCCACCATGGTGGGGTTCCCCGGGGCTTTGGTGGAGCAAACACAGCCCAGACACTAGCTGGAAAGCAGTGGCTTCACGCTGGCCTGGGCGAGGGGTCTCTATCCCAGGTGAGGGGTCTTTGGTCCTTCTTGCCCCACCAGTGAGCGGGTTTTTCCTCTTCCCATGCAGACAAGAAGCTCCCATTGCCGTTGCACCCTTCTTTTTGCCCTGCCTAGGGTCTCGTTTGCACCCTGCCTGCAAATTTCCAAGGGCTTCCTGGGCTCCCTTGTCACCCCGATGTTACGTTTGGGATTTGTATTTAATTCTTATTTATTTCTTCATAGGTTTGTTCCTGTCATTGCTGCTGTTCCTGGCCCGGCTTTCCAGCAGGTTTACTCTGCAGAGAGCTGCAGGTTGGCTATGAAATATGACAAAGCGTTCATTTAAATGCACACCATGATGTCGGCGAGTCCATTAGGGGAATTAATTTGAATGGTTGGCATTTAATAAACAGCCTCGTCCCTCCTCCCCCCCCCTGCCGCCATCTCAGAAGGGTTAAAAAGAAACCACATGTGGATATTGGAGGGAAGGGGGAGCAGGTATCTGGGTCTGGGGGGCTGGGGAATAATAAAAGAGAGCTGGTGTTATAAGAGGAATTGCAGTTTGTTTTGTTCACGGTAAAAAAAAGCACATGTGGAAGGGGGCCAAGCTGAGCAGTTTGGGTTCACGGGGTGTTTGGTGCATGGAGAAAATAGGGGGATGAAACAGTGATGGGAGCTGGGGAGGACACGCTCCGGCCGGAGGGTCCCAGCCTGCCTCCAAACAGGCTGGGTTGGGGGAAGGCGAGGGGCTTCGAAGGACGTTTCTCCCCATATGGTGTGTATTACAAGCTCCTTTCTAGTTGTAAAGATTAATTTAAAGCCTTTCTCACCTCCCCCCCATCCCTCTTTCATTGACAAATGAACATCTGGGTTGAATGCTGCCCAGATCCTAATCAAAGCATTTTTTCAGGGCCGTTGTCTGCCTTTATGGCTATCTGCTTTTCGGATTCTTTGCAGTTTCAATGCACTTGGCAATTCAGCCTGTAAATACCCCTCTCCGGGATTTATGATTTGGGCTAATGTGATTTTTCTCTTTGCCTCTTGATTCGTTTGTTTGGTTTAGTTTAACGACATTTTCTTGTCTGTGCATAAGTTAGGGCACGAAGGGATTTTTTTTTTTTTCCTCCCCTCTTTGCAGTGGGTTATTAACAATTAGCAAAAATGGCTTTTTTAGGGGGGGCTATGCTGGCTGATGGGGGCACCGGGGGGCCAAAGACAGCCCTGAATCCCTGAGCATCATCCCCGGTCATCCCAAACCATTTATTTTTGTTAGAGAAAGCTTGTATTTTGAGGTTTTGCCGAGAAAGCAGCTTTCCGTCAAATCGAAGCTGAGCCCTATCCACGATGCTCAAGGGCTTCTCTGGCAGCGAGAGGCAGCGCAAGCCACAACCCAATATGGAAAAGCCATTCGCTCCCCAAAACGATGCTCGAGCTGTCGACCAAGATGCCTGAAAAATAGGGAGTGCTGTGGCTGCGATCCCATTGCCATCAGATTTGATTTTTCCCCTGCAAACTCCAGTTCAGGAGTTAAAGGATTAATATTTAAAACCTAGCTGGGATGTTGAATAATGTTTGTTATGTCCCAGGTGCTATAGGAAAGGACAGTGCTTGAGCCAGGGCAAAACGGCAGAAAAATCCCTTTAAGGCAAATACAGGGACTCACAGGGGACATGGCGTGGGGTGCTCTGTGTTGGTCCCCATCCCTGAATGAGAAGAGAGCTGGGAAACACAAAGATGACATTTTTGGGGGTGTATTCAGATCATATTCATTCCTGCAGCAAACCTGCATCCTCACCCTGAGCTTCCCCTTCCCTCTGGCAGAACAGCGAGGCAGTTATTTACCCCGGCGGATGCCCCAATTAAGGTGTGTGATTCCAGGCCATTTAAACCATCAAGGAGAGGTCTTGTTTATACGGCAAGTGCATGAGGTAATGGCAATATTAATTAAAAATGTTCTCCTACGTGAGATAAAAAATCACCATGGTGGGAAGCACTTTGCTGCTCCTCCTCGGCTCTCCAGGACGAGGGGTAACCCAAATCCCGGAGCGTCCTCCAGTGATGCAGGGATGGGTGCCATCCATCACCCTGACTCTCTCCACCCGAGGATGTCACTGGGAAAGCCGAGCTTTGGCTGGGAAACTGGAGTGGGTTAGGAATGGTGATGGTTTACACTGATTTCCAGCTTGAAGCTGTTGTGGCTCTTTCCGTGCACAGCCAAAAATGGATCTTGCTTACTGCAGGGAGAGCTGCAGCTGCGGGGAGCATCGTCTCTCAGGGTGGGGAGCGGTTTCAAGCAGATACAGGTAATCCCCCATCACAAGCACTGGGCCTGTTTTTCCCAAGAAACTCTGAATTTCCCAGGCACGTCCCTGGCAGTGGATTTGGGGGCATGAAGAGCCAGAGCCGGCCTCCTGATGCGTATGGGGCTGAGGTGCTGCCTGTGCAGAGCTCCAGAGGTAGGGAAGTGTCTTCCTGAGCACCCGGAGGAGGCTCTGGGGTGATTTTTAATTTCTTTGCGTTTTTGCTGCTCGTTTTTAGAGCGCTTGGTCCCCCCTTCCTCTTTTTCATCCCTTTCCTCCTCGCCACCCACCAAAGAAGCAGCAAGCACGGCCGCCGACCATGGGTCTTCCCAGCAATGCCATCGCTGCCCTGTCAATCTCAAGGTCAGGGTAAAGCCTGGCGTCAGTCCGCAGCTGAGCCAGCACATCCGTGGGGCGAGAACGGCCACCGGCAGCCCCGGGGCGAAGGTGAGGTGGATTTATGGGGTTTCATATCAGAACTATCGATCGGAGGGGCCATCTCGGCGGGGGGAGGTGGGATGGGGGGTTGGATGCCGAGGTGCATCGCGGCCGAGGAGGCCTTTTGGGGAGGGGGAGGAGGGAGGCGGTGGTGTCTGGGGGTGCTGGGGAGCCCTCCTCAATGTCCCCCCGTGGAGGAGGACACGGTACCCGGCAGCCGCGTCTCCAACCTCATCCCTAACCCCGTGCATCGGGAGGAGCGGGAGAGGGCGGCCGTGGCCAGTGCCCCGCTCTGAGCTGCCGCCGAGCAGAGATTTGCAGCTGAACTCTGCTCAGAAAGTTGCTCGCAGCCTTTTCTCATTTCTTTCTGGATTTAAGGCAGCTTCCAAATTCCTGCGCAGCCAAATCCTGGCTGGGGCTGCCAGG
>VYZV01030428.1:141183-152903 GCA_013401275.1 Pandion haliaetus | reverse complement strand
GAATGAATGTTTATTTAAATACCCTAATTAGAGAGCAAATAAAAGTCAGGTGAATTGTTAAGACAACAGGAGAAGTTGGGGGACCTTTTTCTTTAAGAGAGCCTTATTACAATTGTTTCTTCTCAGACCAACACAGAAATCCCTGCTGTACTAGCCTTGCCTTGTTTTTTGGGGATGTTTCTCCCACTGTGGCTGTGAAGTGACTAAGTGTTTAAACTTGCTGAAAACTATGTAGCCTTTAATACAGAGCCTGGTTTTAATGTCTGTGTTTTCCTTCTAGTTGCTCATTCTGCCTGAATGGGGATTTTAGGCAAAGGTTTCTGAAGTATGTTTCATGAAGTGGACTTGCTCTCAAGTCCAGGCTTTAATCATAACTAAATGTATCTGGCTTATGGGATGCAAATTTCAGGAGAAGTCAAAGTGCAACTTTAAATTCAATTAGTAGTTGAGAACCTTGCTGCATACAAGGAATCTTAACTATTTTATGATTGTCTTTAAAAGAAGAATCAAGTTTGAGTTGCAATAGTAAATACAAACTGACTTTTTCCATTGTCAGGTTTTGACAACTTTGAGAGCCTGCTTGCAGGAGCCCACTGGATGGTGAGTTTGGAATGCTTATTTCAGATTTGCTCGTCTTAAGAGTTGTTAGATAACTGAAGACAGGTTGGTTTCTGAAGTTCAGCTGCCCTGTCCTCTCAGTTTCTCAAGTAACTGTGCTTAGGAAGCTCTCCCTGGATCAAAACAACAATAAAAACAGTTTAACAGTTGAAGGATGACAACTGCTTTATCAAAAGTGTAATTTTTCCTTTGCATCACATAGGATAATCACTTCCACACTGCACCACTGGAGAAGAACATGCCTGTTCTGTTGGCCATGCTGGGGGTCTGGTATATAAACTGCTATGGATGTGAAACCCATGCCCTTCTACCCTATGACCAATACATGCACCGTTTTGCTGCATATTTTCAGCAGGTAAGGCTCAGACAGAGTAAAGGTTTCAAGAAGCAAATATATAGATATGTTTCTGTCCTGGTTCTAGAACCTGAATGTGTGTTTCTAGGTTAAAATTGCTATCACTTAAATTCATGTAATCAAGGGCCTAGAGACTGGTGCCAAGATTGATACCAGCTTATTTGCTCAGTTAATTTAGAGATTTTTTTTTCCTTGGACTGCCATTATCTTGATGTCCACAAATTAAGCAGCTATATCCCTGATACTTACAAAATTTCTAGAAATGAGCAGCATTCATTATAGTTGAAGTATGTATGGAAACTTCTACTGATACTGTGTGGTCCTGCAAGAAAGGTGATACTGCCTTCCCTTCTTTCAGGGTGATATGGAATCTAATGGCAAATACATTACCAAGAAAGGCTCTCGTGTGGACTACAGTACTGGCCCTATTGTGTGGGGAGAGCCTGGCACCAATGGGCAGCATGCTTTTTACCAGCTCATTCATCAAGGTAAACTGAAACTATTTAATACCTTGTTTTGGAATTAAATTCGGAATGGCTACAAAGCTGCAAGAGAGACTGCAGAATTGACACTGGTTTAGAGGTTGGACTCCTCTGTAGCCTAGAATCATACTGCTATGGTACTCTTAATTAGTGGCTTTTGAAGGCTACAAGATGCAAGTTTTAACTCTACAGTTAAAGCTGAAACTACTGAGCTGTGTTGTCACTTCCCCCTGCTGCTTATTAAAAAAAAAGCTTTTTTTTTTAAAAAGCTTTTTGAGGTGGCTGAGTCTTCCAGTAACTCTGAAAATGGGGTGAGAATTGAAGATTTTCTAAGACTTTCCTGTTGCCGGGTTATTAACATGGCTTTTCTTACAGGAACTCGCATGATTCCCTGTGACTTTATGATCCCAGTCCAGACCCAGCATCCAGTCAGAAATGGCTTGCATCACAAGGTAATTAGTTCTTTGCCAGGGCACCCATATTTTCTTGTGGCTTAAGGTGTTGAAGCTTATTCAGTATTGCAGTATGTGAGATTTATAAATGTCCCTTTGAAACTATACACATAAGCTCTGTGAACATTCACAATAGGTTTGAAAATACCGAAATCATAACTACATGTAATATTACATATCATATGTAATAAATGTAATACAGTGATATTTTTGTTCTTGAAATTGTAGCCACAGTTCTTGAGGCAGATCAGTGGTGTGGCCTACTGAAGCTGGAAAAAAACTGAGCAACTAAGTATTTGGAGAGAAAATTCCTTGTAGGAGTTGTAAGGAGTGTAATTCTTGCAGAGTAGGAAGAAGCAGATTCTCAGAGCTGATGAAAACTTCCTCAGAGGTGCTGTTGCAAGTCTTAAACTCTAGGACAAAATTTAGTGAGTATACTAGCATGGCTAGGGTGATAGCCTTCTATACATAGATATTTTTTTTAACTGGTCCAATTTTTCTTTTAATGTATCATCCAACTAAGGATTTTCAGTGAACAGTGTCTAACAATTTTAAGTTCCACAGGTGGAAACATGTACAGGTCTACTACTTACTGCATACTTCAGAAAAAGCATGTCCTCACTGAATTTCAGTCTTGTAGTGATTTCAGATTACAAGTGCTATTTAAGTTGTGTAATAGTAATTTATGTAACACCAAGTACAGGTGAAAGTTTTTAGAACATGACTTTGCAAAAGAAGGGGAGAAAAGGTTTCATTTGACTGTGGGTAGGACAAAACCGTGTGTGAATTTGCAGGCTAATGTTAGGCAGGGAATGAGAAACTGAAAACTTCTACTGTATGGGTAGGGATTGGTATATAGGCTTGTTGTCAGTTTCAGCAGGGGCAGGATTCTGCACAGCAGTTGTGGTTGTCTTTGGATACATGCAATATTACAATAGTAACCAAGTCCCTTGGCACGCTGAGGTAAAAAGCAGTATCAGGCATGATGCAGCTAAAACTACTGCATATCTTATTGCCATAGTGTTAAAAACATGAGTTCTGACTCTAGGCTAGGTCTTGGTCTAGATTAAAGCACTAGTTGTTATTCCAGCTAAAGGAAACAGTAGCTTGAGTTGATGTCTTCATTTCTACCTGCTAGATCCTTTTGGCCAACTTCCTTGCTCAGACTGAGGCCTTGATGAAAGGAAAGACTGCTGATGAAGCCCGTAAGGAACTTCAAGCGGCAGGACTGAGTGGGGATGCTCTGGAGAAACTCCTTCCCCATAAGGTAACCAGGCTTTGGCACTTGCCAGCTTTCCTCTAGTTGCTGTGGTGGTGAGGGCGTTGTGTTGGCCTGCTGCTCCATGGAGTTTGCTAATGGGGCAGTGCCCTCTGGTGGCTGTCCAGTGCTATTGTCTTCACAGCTGTGAAGGCTGTGTTACAGGTTCTACCTTATGAGGTCTCGTGGAGCAGTGTGTAAATGGCACTATTCCTAAACCGTGCTGGTCTGGAAGCCTTTTGAGGCCTTTCAGAAAAGATGAGCTATCTCATCACTGCCCCTGGGATACTGACCTGTGTTTTACTTTCTGTAGCCCATAGCAGTCAGTAATGGTGCTTGGAGGTAACATTTTGCCATTGTGTTTGTAATAAAACATGAAAATTATACAGTTTTATGGTTGAACTTGTTGGCCTTTAAAGCTTTCAGGATTTTGTATTTGCTGCTAATTCAAGCAGTCCAGTGTGAGCTATAAGGAAAATAAAAACTGCGAGTTTCTGATGTAAGTTTTACAACATACTAGATAACAGTGTAACTCTTGTTTTGAAAGGTCTTTGAGGGAAATCGACCAACCAATTCAATCATGTTTACAAAACTCAACCCGTTCACTCTGGGAGCCATCATTGGTAAGTAAACAGATCTCTGTGAATGTTTATTAAGACTTTCTGATAAAGTTTATTGATAAATCTCTTTTTCTGCTTATAGCCATGTATGAGCACAAGATATTTGTTCAAGGAATTGTCTGGGATATTAACAGTTATGACCAGTGGGGGTAAGTGTCTTTGATCTGTTCTTGTATGCTTACCGACTGTGGTATTTGTTGATCTGTCATGATGTAGAGAAAAGACAATGAAAAAAATGTTATACTTGGAGCAAATGATTATAGGATAGTTCTAAATGAAAACAGACTTTCTGGGGATAAGTCACCATGTATCCTTGTTCAGCCATGCATAATGATTTTGTAGATACAACTTTAGCTAAGGACCTTTTAGTATGATTTAAAAAAAAATACTGTGAATGCAGAAAAGAGGCAGTAATAAGTAAGTGTCACGCAGGCTGAACACATTTTCTGAGAATTAGAAAGGATAAAGTAGCCAGTTTGAATGGCATCTGTGAAGCAGAAGACTGACCACCTCTTAATTTTCCTATACTGTAGATTCAAGAACATTCTTGGCAGATGTCTTCATATATAGGAGCCCTAGATCTAATGCAGGCTGCATCTGTGACCAAGGTTCATGGTAGAGCTCCGGAAGACTTAATCAGCAGCTAATCAAGATTCTTTTTAATCTGTAGTAATATTAACTGTACCACATACTGTATGAAGAGTTAAGCAGGAGAAAGAGGGATTGGGAAATGAGTAAGACTATTATTTTTTTTTCAGGCGAAACCTGCCTATGCTGTGAGGGGCTATTTTGAAGAGCAAGTTTGCTCTACAGGCCTAGAATAGCAGTTTACGCTAAGGTTTCCCTAAAGGCTGAAGAATAGGTCTTTGTATATGTTTTCTTAGAGCTATGCTACCACAGCAAGTTCTTTAACTAAAATATTCTAGTAGAAACTGAAGATGGAAGACTGTCTAATAAAAGCTGATATCTGCTATAAACTCTGAAATCAGGAATGGGATAGGAGTACAGCTTTTATTGCAACATGTCAAAATCTAGAATGACATCCAAACTTAACTATGGAATGTGGGGATGCTGTAGAACCAGCATGGGTTCTTGCAGCTATTGGAACATCTTAGATTCTTACCCTGTGTGGCTCTTAACTCCTGGATAGCATGCTGTTGTGTTGGGGAAGGCTTTCAGGCCTGCAACTCGGCTGTTGTTTGTTGTCTTGGTGCTACAAATCAGTGTTGAGTGATGTCATGTTCAACAGTGATCAGTAGCAAGCTGAATGTATTCTGCATTGGGGCAGGCTGCATAACACAAATGAGTACTGAAGAGGAAAACACTGCATAACTTTTAAAACAGAACTTTCTTTAGACATCCTGTAACTTGAGAGCTGTCTGTTCAGCGAAGCAGCTATGAGAATTCCAGTTGTTCATGAATGGCACTGAGTTGAATAATATTAACTTTGTCAGTAATTTGAAAGGAAAAACATTCATCATAGAGTTCACTGTTAAGTTAGTTTTTACTGGCATCTATTTTTAATGTCAATGGCTTATAGTAAATACTGTAAGTTGTTAGCACTAATGTTATTTTTCTTTTTTCTTCTGCTTTTATAAATGCAGAGTTGAACTTGGAAAGCAACTTGCCAAGAAAATTGAGCCTGAACTGGAGTCAGATGCTCCAGTGACATCTCATGATAGCTCAACAAATGGGCTCATCAATTTCATCAAAAAACACAGAGCCTGAAATGAAAGATTTGGAGGACATCGACAATCTAACCACCGAATACCCAAATCTGTTGTAGTTGTGCTTTTTTAGCCAATTCTAACAAAAATAGCACTTTACAGATGTAGCTTCTTCACTTGTTGCATTTAATCTTGTTGCGTCAAGTGTTAAAAATGAAAACTAGTTTTGTGAAACCCAAGATTGTATAGTTGCTTTCTATTTTTGTGGCTGTTAATCTGTAAAGTGCAGCTGGTATGTTCCTCAGTTCTTATCCCTTAACTTCCTTGAAGATCACATACTGATGTTAGAAAATAAAAGGTATGATGGATGAGTAAAACTTCTTCAGTCTGTATCTCTAAAGTGCAGACCTAGTTACATTTGCCTCACTGACTGTGTAAGTCCTCTGAAGCCAAGTAAACTAATTTCTGTTTTTCTGGACTGGTTCTGCTGTAAGCTGGAAACTAGAATGTGTTCAAAGAATCATATCTACAGCTGCAGATTGTTCAGATTGTGTAATTTGCTGCATTTGGGCAAGAGGGTTTTTTTCCCAATGCTGTTGTGAAAAGGAAAGCTTACTAATGTTTGGTAAAAGATCTGATTTTTTTCTGTAAGCTGTGGAAGCCCTGTGTGGACAGCTATCCAAAAAGGAAGGAAGTTCCTGGAGTGACAGTGACATCTTAGTTTTCCAAACAGTTTTCAAGAGTTTGTGAAGCAAAAGCTTGATCACTTCAAGAAATGTGGGGGGTTTTTTTTTGTATCCTTCAAAGGCAGTGTCTCTCACTCTTCTTAAATCAGCATCACTTCCAACAATGAATAGAGAACTACTTCACTATTTGTAAAGAAGTTGCTTATATCCTCTTTCATTCTCTACCACTGTTAACTCTTCTCTGATAGCAAACTGGCATGCTGTGGCTCTTGTTCTGTAACACCTTTAATAAAGGTAAGACACAAGCATTGAAAGGAAAAATAAGATGTTAACTGTGGTTCTCATACCCTGAACTCTTCATGACAAATGCTACTTTGAAGGTCGAGCTTGTAACTCTTAATGCACATCTGCACAGATTCATTGGCAGGACCAAAAGCTTGATCTCACTGTGATGTGGCACACTAACAACTCCACAGTGCTTGACAATCTGGCTGTGTGGATTTGAGTTGTTAAACTCCAGACTAAATATATATAATGCTTAAACGCTTTGGTTTTGATCAGCTTTATAAAGCAACTTTTCCATGTAAAACATAGTCACAAAAAGAGAACCCACTAGAGGGAGGCATCATGTTTTCTTAGGAGGCTTTAAACCTTTTGTCCTCTTGTGTAAAAGCATGTGCTAAAGCACAGCTTCATACTTTCTGTGGAGGTGGGTGTGAAGCGAGATATTCTTGTGTAGATGCCTATTGTCATTTGAATGGTCAAATCTGTTGTTTTGTCTCGGTGCTATTGTTTCACTTGTTGTCTCCTCTTCTCTTGGAAATTAGATGCCAGAAACTTTTCTTGGAGAAGAAAGGAAGCCCTATGTATTCTGTAACTTTTTGGTTATTCTCTAACCTTGGTATTGTTTCCAAAACCTGTTGGGGTTTTTGTTTGGTGTTTTTTTTTTTTTTTCCTTGCAGAGGGTTTATTTATGGGAGGTCTAACATGACTGATTATAACACATCAAGTGTTCTTGCCTACCACCCTTTAACTCAAAGCAGGGCAGCAACACAGAAAGATCGCAATACTGTTTCTGTGTAATGAAGTGGTACTCTGGCAGTGGTGGCTTTTTTTTTTTAAAAAAAAAACTCATTTTGGAAGTGTTTCACCATTGCCCTGAGAATGAGAAAAGCGCGGCAGGTTGTGGGTGGCTGTTTGTTCTCTATGGTCCCAAGGTGTCCGAGGGTCGGACTCTCTTCATTCTCAGAAGCGTCCCCCCTAGCGCTTACAGACGAGGCCCTAAGGCGTGCTCAGGTTAATTACCCTGCGCGCGCCTGGAGCCAGGCGGCAGGTACCGCAGGGCGCCCCCCCCGCCCTGCCTCGCGGCCGAGCAACGTCCAGCTNCCCCCGGTTAAGGGCTTCCGTCAGTTAACGGCCCGTTCCCGCTCCGAACGGGCGGGTGGGCAGGCCTGGGCCTCGGTGAGGTGCCCTCGGGGCTGCGTTTTCACAGGTTCTCCCTCGCTCCAGCGAGTCCTTGCGTGTGTAAGAGCTCTCAGCACTGCCCCTTAGGTGTGGTTGTTACTTGCTAATTGGCAGTGAAATTACCGGAACAAGTGAAGCACCACCTATCGGCGACTGGCTGGTTCATCAACGTGGATGCAAAAATTATAACCTTAGAGTTTACGCAGTTGTAAAAATGACTGCTCCGTGGCATAATGGCTCATGGCTGTAGTCCAACACAGGATAAAAGTGGTAAAGAAGACTTAAAAGAATTTTTTTTTTTCCCCTGCAGCAGCTGAAGAGGGTATGATCTGAAAGGTCACAAATAATGTGCAAGGGAACAGACTGACTATGTCTTGAGGATGAGATGGCATAAAAACCACATATGGCTCAGGAAGTCTCTGTCAGTGAGAAGAGTTGGAGGCCAAGAAAATAATTACATGCCTGCCCAGGTCTCTCTCTTCCCTGGGCATGTCCTTATAGCCATGGTGGAGGTGGACAGTGACCTGGCTAGGTCCTCAGGCTGACCTGGTTCTGCTGTTCTTGCCTTCAGGTGTGATGTATGTCCTGTTCAATAAAAAACACAGGAAGCTTTTTGACTCGGTTTTTGGTACTTGAGCTCCAGTGAATCAATTTAAATCTTCCTTTATAATATCAAGCCAGCAAGTGTAATGTCCTGCAAGAACAGAACAGATTTCTTCATAAATAGTGCTCTAGCAATGAGAAGGTTCAACTTAGTCAATTCTAATTGGGAACACATAATGGGTATGGCTGAGCTCCCTGATGAAACTGTATTGTCATACTACAACAGAGAATGAAAGGTAGTAATGTGCCTAAAGTAAGCAGAAATTTGTCAGACCCATGAGCTGGAACAAGATCCCTGATCCTCAGCCTAGTGTGTTAGCCACAACATGTATGTTCCTTCTGAAGGTCTCTGAGGAAATACGCTGTGGGGATGCTTCTGTCAATGCAAGTAGTTAAGTTGATGATATATGTATATAAAATACCATCTTTCCACTTGCAATGCTAATTTGACTATATAGTCACAACAACCTTTCAAAGTCAAAAGTCATCCATGAATAGGTTTTAAGAGTTCTTAAGGCAATTATAAAGAAGTTATTATATTGTATTCTTACTGGACATGTACTTCATATAGACTGTGGGTTTGAGATTAAAGGAGAAATATGTTTGCATTGTAATCGATAAAAGACTGTCTGAGAGCTACAATTGTGGTGAAGACATCTTCCAACTCTCTTGTTTAAAGAGAATTTGGCAGGAATAATCGGTAAGTGATCCTCCTTTGCCCCAGTTCACAGTGATCTGATTGGCTGGGGTTGTTCTAATTTCCAAACTATCCAGCACTACATGCAGAGTTCCTGCAGACTCATGATGGTGATGGTTTGAGCTTAGACTGCTTGAAGGAGGGTAAGATAAGTAAAACTTCCCAAGCTACACCAAGAGCTTCAGTTGAACCTGTTGCTGTTCTGGACGAGCAAAAAGCACTTGTGGATCTGCAGTGTCAGTGCTGAAGCAGCCAGGCCGTGAGTCTGTATAGATCAGTCAAGTAAAAAGACGATAGTTTTATTCATTCATTGTTATCTCTACATTTTCCCAGGCAAAGTACTTCTGTGTAGATGTTCTTAAAATATTCTGGTTTGGCAATTCCTGCTGTTATGTTTTGTGAAAAGGAAATGGATTTTGGAGAGTTTGGCAGGTAGCTACAGTGTACAATAGAGTAGTGAAGTCTAGAGCATTAGTTTTGCACAGATCTGATTTTGTGAAGTTTCAGTAGGATATTGACAGGGTGTGCATCTTGTCAACTTTCACATAGATAAAAGGCTTGCAGGCTATGTTAATAACAGTATTTTAGGACTACATAGTATGACAAATAAAAACCAGTTTGGCTCCCAGAGTTAAGTGTTAAGCAACTTGGATTATTAATGAAAATTTGGCAGAGAAGAGCATACTTTTTAGCTGCTGTCTCAGTCTAACTTGAATGCTAGTAACTGTATTGCTCAACCCTCTTTGAGAGAGGCTTTTCAAGTTTTTGTTAGTTTTGTGGCACGTAGGGATTGTCAAAATAGATCAGATTAAAAAATAGTCCCAGAGCTAAATATTTCCAGAGGGCTGGTAATGTCCTGATAACTTTATTGTGCCCTCAATTTTTCCTTTCTGTATTCTTTCTCATTTTGAGTTTTTTGACGGAAGAAAAGCAGAAAATTGTGAGAGTTTCATAAAACAAAACAACAGTTCTCAAACCTGCTGAATATACTTGGAATTTCTAAAAGTATATTCTCAAAAGTATTTGTAGTCAGGCTGTGGGAGTCACAGTATCTGGATTTTACTTGATGGTTTCACAAGTAGACACATTTCTCAGTATTTCCCTAAACTGTATTTTTTAAGATTTATGTGATGTCTCCTTTAAGGAAATATTGTGAGCCCAGACTTGATGGACCAATGAGTCCTGTGTAGAGAAGACACCCAGTGTGGCTGTCTGTTCAGTCCCTGCTGAATGGGGGTGTCCCAGGCTCTGAGAAATGAAAGGAGCTGGGGGATAATCCTTGCAGAGTCTGGAAGCAGGCTGCACACTGGATTCAACTGAGGTAAGAGCTAGATGTCAAGAAGCCTGCTAAGAAATTGGCCTGGGACCATGCATCTGGAACTGAAGTATGTGGCAATTCCTAGAAAGGCTGAGCTGTGCCTTTCATCATTAACAGCCACAAGGGACAGTGTCTGGTAGAAAGATCCCTCTCACTTACGTAGGATAAAAGCATAGCATATTGTGTCTTGTTGGATAGATTTTGAATGCTAGTGAACTATTAAAAAAAAAAAAATCTTGAGTAACAAATCCAGTAGCTTTTTGTTGAATGTTCCTACGTGGTTTTGGATTAATTAAAAACACCACTTCTGTCTTTATAAATCAGTAAAATGGGTAACCAATGTTTAAGGAGTTAATGAGTTTGACAAGTTCAAACCTTGAATATGACTTCTCGTAAAGATTTCAATTTACAGTTGGTCTAATTTATTCTTAAATTTTATGCAGGGACTCCTAGACTAACTGAAGTGCTTTGCTGTGCTCGCAGAGCCACTTATTTTAGGACTGTCCAGGCTTTTCAAGAAATGTGTCTGTAGAGTTAAAAAAAATGTATGGCTATAGACAAATTTCTGTGCAGTTTTGCTTTTTTTGCTCTTGATACGTTATCTAATAAGTCTTTTTAATGTTTGCTTTATTTTCCCAAATCCATTATAGTCATTAACGTAGACAACAAAAGGGCTGTTGGCATAGCTTCATGGCTGGATAGTCTGTGTTCCAGCAGCAGTGTTTCCTGAGCCACTTAAGAAAACCAGTATTATAAGAGACAGTACAGGGCATCATCTGGAGCCTCACTGGAGTTCTCCATAAATAATTACATCAGTGTTGATCTTCAATAGCCTTTGAACATAAATTACATCATTTTGAGTTGGAAGAGTTATAATGATCTATTTATTGCCTAAGTCACATTTAATTCTCAAGATACATACCTGCTACCTGTAATCAGAGTAGATTTTAGAATGACAAAGAAATGAAAAAAGAACAGGTATGGGGGCTTCATCCATTCTAATCTTAGAAGTATGGAGCACGGTATAAGGACTATTGGCCAAGGTATATGTGTACGACGTTGGGTCAAATCCTGCTTAGTTATGTTTTCATGGGATTGAGATTTTACTGAGAAGACTTACTGTCTCGCAATTCATAACTAGGATTTCATGGACAAGTGAAAATGTCTCATTGACTTCAGTAGACATTGGTCTGGCTGTTGGATTACTAACTGCAGTTGTGAGAGGATTCAGGTGACCTGGATTATTTGGCAAAGGTATTTTCAACTGTTTCAGCCTGGCTACAGATCTATTTCTCCATGGAGTGAGAGTTAAAAACATGTCTGTGCTAAGAGGCAGATGCACATGGAAGGAACTTAGTGTAGCCTATAAAGTCTTTCTAGTCTGACTTCATAACTCCTTTCAGAGGTGAGCAGTATTGAACAATAAAAAAAACCCCAATTTTATTTTGGGGCTAAATGATAGTTATAGGAGAAGAATGATGCTGGCTATTTGATGTGGTA